>JAUZNC010060772.1:0-15284 GCA_034780395.1 Vannuccia rotundouncinata | reverse complement strand
ATCTAAATAACTTTGTAGCAAGCAAAGTTTGGAAATCGAGTAATTTGTATTTGTATTTGTATTTGTATTTGTATTTGGATTATATTATTTTTGTGAAATAAACATTTCGTCACTGATCGTCGTTCCGATACTCATTCTAATCACCAATTTATGTAGCTGTTGGCGACGAATTGCGTCACCCGACGAATACGTCCTGGTCGGAAAAATTGGGTTCTTTTTAAAATAATGCAATTCGTCCGACAAATTACGTTCATCAAACATTTACCCAAACCTTTACTGAAGAATGCAATCAGTCGGGCTGTGGCGACGAATTGCGTTCCTGATAAAATAACCCAATCTGTCTAACGAATTTGGTTCCTGATAAAATAACCCATTCCGTCCGACGAGGACCGTATTCGTCGGGTGAACGCAATTCGTCGCCAACATAAAAGCCAATCTATAAATGGAGCAATCGATCCAAAAATAAAATGTTAAGAGATGTACACGACATTATATTTTATAAATGGATAATAATAATTTGTACTTACTGGAGTTTTAATTGTGATACTTGTATACATCACTTTAAAAGTAATTACATTTGTTTTAAAAACAATTATTTTGTATACAATTAAACAATTAAAATAACAAAGATAATAACTAACAATCAAATAAGCGAATGATTTTTACAATGATGAAATAAACAATTTTCAGTAGATCATACATAACAATAACATTAAAATATTAATGCAGTTCAGAATATTTAGAATAAATTAAAGCATGTCTTTGTCAAGGTATGTACATAAATTCATTCCATGCCTTGCTAAATTTATAATGTAAGGGTTGGGGGTAGGATGAGGAACGTAAATTTATTTGTTTTTACATTATCAAATTAAAACAGAAATATGTGCATAAACAAGGTTAAAGTATTATATACTAAATAATTCTGATACTATACTAACAAATTCGGTGCGTGATATCCCAATTACAAATCATTTTTTATTGCTGTGATTTGGTGTAGAATTCGCCACAAATTTGAATGACTTTCCAGTTCTGAAATTATTAGGAGGTTATATACATTTTATAAATAATATTAATAATATCTTTGTAAAATAAATGTCAACTGAATATTGAATTTAAACTGACGTTTTGGAAAAATTAGTCGATAATTTCCAAAGTGCAGTATGAATAAATAAAAATGTATAAAATTTGTATTTATATTAAAATTTTCACGTCTAGCATATTTAGAAAGAATCGGGGATACTTATTTATATATTTGAAGCACATAAACATATTTAAAATGGGGAATTAACCCCCCAGTTTACTATGTTCTCCAAATTTGGGTTATGCTAGATTCTACAGTAGTTATCCCATTAAAAAACGTTCAATGATTTACTTTTGAAAATTAAAAAAAAACGTTGAAAGAAACATAGATATGTATTTTATATTTTATATTTTATCTGTTTGAACAGTAATTCAATATAAGTTTAACGAAAAAACGAAATACAATTATAAAATAAATGTATTGATATTTTAGCTGTTGTTATAGTTTTTTAATGAATACAATTTGATAAAGTAAATGTTAAAACATTTCAGTTAAAAATCACCCCTTCAAGGAGTGAGCGATATGAGAAGCTCGCTCTTATACACTTTAATTTCGGTCGTCCAAATCGGTTATATGACATGAAATATTTTATTTTCTGAGTTTAACTAGTGAGTTTTTTTAATTATTGAATGTACAATATTAAATCTTCTAATTAAAACAGTTTAAAGAACAAAAAGCATGTTTGAAGTTTCGGATTTACACAGTTTTGGTTAATAATTTGTATAATTGTACAACGAGACGTTGTAGATTGGGGCCATCTTTTCGCATATTCTTTAATAAAACTCACCATGTTTTTCTCTAGCAGGAACAAAACGAATGTGGGGCGGTTTTGTATTCTTCAAACCGCAACGACACATTCGTCGCAAATATCGACCCAGTCGTCGGCTGACTTGAGAGCTGGACTTCTTGCGACTTCGAATAGATGAATCGGTACTCTTTTTGTGGTCACCTAGAGGTTCCAGGAGCACGTTGCCAAGAAAACGACGCTTGCCACGAGTACTCGGAATGGTTCGGTGTCGATTTCTCGTTCCCACTAACTTTTTTTCAGTATTGAGAGGGTCGCCGTGCTTTTTCACAGTGTCAATCTTCGACTTGAAGAGATCCGAATTGAGATGTAGTGAAGGGTCTGCAACCAATGAAACGAGATGAGCAACATATTGTAAAATGATTTTGTGTTAATGTAGTCAATTATTATTGGATTTATGATAATTATTTCAACCGTAACTTTTTAGAACAGAATTGGAGAATATTTTTACCTGGAGTGGCACTGGGAATATCGACCAGGCCATTCTGGTGAGGCACTGGTTGTGTCTCAACTCTGCACGACTGCTCGGTGTCCTCTTCCTTCGGCACAACAGGAAGCGGAGCTACTATCGCCGTCATATTATTGATGTGTTTGGGCCTGCACAACGAGTCTATATCATTGCCATCTTCATCGTCGTCGTCTTCTTCCACATCGAAGGGTCGATAGAATTTGCATGGTTTCCTTTTGGCGGATCCAACTTTCACCACAAGAGGTGTTGGCATGGAGACCGCAGCTGTTGTGGGGGGCTGACTGGGGGCACTCTTCGAGAGGTCCAATGCGCCATCCTTAGGATCACTTCTGTTACGCATTAATAAGATGAAGATCATTTTCAAAAGTTACATTCATAAATTTTGAAAATTGCTAAAATTATCGATTTTTGGCTATTACAATAGAGGAGGCAAAAGTTCGAATAAACTATTTTATATTAGTATACCGCGGTCGAATGATTCAGTGACTAAATGCATTGAAATCGATTTCTGTTACATTTTATTTACTGTTGCGCATTAGAATTAATTAGGTCATGTACAAATTTTTATAATTAGTTTTAAAGAAGTATTATAAATACACATTTCAATTTATATGTAAGGTGAATGTCACTTGTGATATTTAAAATATTTCGGGTTTATTGAAGGACACTGACGTACCTGGTCGACTGTAAAGCTGATGCCGCCAGTAGATCGAAGTGGTTTGTTTTCGCTTTGACAGCGTGGATACTATTGACGTCTGAGTTGGCCGGGCTTCCATTTTCTTTAGGGGAACGAGAATGATTTCCTGAATATAAACAGAAATAAAACTTTATTGTTTTATTTAAGTAACCTTTTTACATTTTTTACAATTTTTAACCTTTTTACAATTAAAATATACAATTAAAATTATAAAAATGTTTAAAGGATAGTCAATGGCAATTTTTGGAGATGATTACTTTCGTTCAATAATATTAACAAAGTAATTTTTACATTTTACAATGATGTGAAAAAACCATTTTGAAGACTATATTTCAAAAGTAACTGTAACATTTGTTTAATAAAGAATTAAAAAACTTAGGACATTGTAATAGTTATATAATAGAAATAAAAATAAGTAGGTATATTTATATATAATAATTTTTATAAAGAAGAAAAATTTTGTTCCCAAAATAAAATATATTTGAAAGTACATATAAATACACAAAATAACTGAAAAAGTGCATTGCAAGTATACTTTTTTACATTGCATTGCATTGCATTCTATACATTCGTTTTTATTTACAACTAGTTCATCCATCATTTTTACTTGTTTACAGTTTTAAACCATCTCTGAATCCATTTTTGGGCTATTCAAAATATTTCGACATTATAATGTAAATAATGGTTTTAATGTTTTTTATTAATAAATATATATGTTACTTTAAAACAATCAGTAGTATATACATATATATTAAAATGAATTCTAGTATTTATTGAATCTTAATAATACCATAAATTACTAAACCATGTTTTTAAATTATGAAATTAATTGAAATGTTCATTAAATTAAAGTGGAATATTTTTTTTTTATTAAAATGATCATAATAATATTTTATTTATTTATTTTTAATTATAGTACCTAGTTTGTAAAAGAGTAAATACAATCACTACGGTTTATTTATCATTAGGTATTTAATTTATGTGAAGTTTAAATTATGGTCAAGACGTACCAGCAGATTTAATCTTCTCTTTAGAAGATGCAAATTTCTTTCCAGATCCTGACAGTGATCTCGTCAACGAGTCCGGTGTACCATGTCGATCGCTGTCTGAAACTATATTGGACGATTCCTTGCGATTGTTCGAGGTATTTAATAGTTCACTACCTTCAAAGCGCTGTAGTAAGGGGTTAGTCAATCCTCCAGCAGTGGTCGAATTAGACAGTGGAGTAAAGGCATGTTTTGTTTTAGTTGATTGTTGGTTGCTTAAAGTGGATACTCTCGTTTGATTGGACGATTGAGTTGTGGTGCTATTAATAGATCGCTGCCCTCCACTACGGGAGGGGTATCCAGAAATACTGGAAGTGCTGACTTGTGGGGAACCTCCCATTATTTCCGACTGATAAAGAATCAAAAGGGAAAGTTTATTTCTATATGTATTATATATTATAGCATTATATATTACCTGTTGAAGTTGATGCAGTGCATGGGCAACTTCCGAATTACTGGTTGCCATGGCAATATAGTGTTGCATTAATTGATCGGGCGTCCACCCGCCACCCCAACCGGTGGCTTGAAGACCGGCTAGTTCGCTGGCAAGGAGACGTTGTTGCCAAGCGGCTGCCATCATTGCTGAGTCACCAGCTGTAGCCGCTGAGTTAACATCTCTGTGGTAACCTGTCGATACCGCGGTGGGATGATAAGGGAGACCACCAGGATAGAATGACTGGAAGATAAAAATTGTAGACGAATGTAGCTATAACGAAATGTTTAACACGAAGAAACTTTAAATTTTATTATATTTAGAAACTGATGGTGACTAAACACACTTATTATGTTGATATTTATTTTTGTGATTTACAGTCATCGCCATTTAAAATATAAATAATTTGAAAACGGGAAAATATAGAAAAAACTATAGTTTACATAGAAATGTAGTAAACAATTTAAAAATATCAAAATATCTAGAAAATGTTATCCAGTTAAATATGTCTTTATGATTAATTTAGACATCTGAGATGAACTTTTTAGAGAATATAAATTAGTTGAGGAATTGTTAATTGTTATGTTTAAATGGTCTTACATTCATGAAAGGATTGCGTCCTGCCAGGGAACTGTAGAGAGCCATTTGAGGGTCCATCTGAGGTGTCGAGAGACCACTAACAGCCTGCATCCAGGAGGCCTGCTGATGGGCCGCAGCCAATTGGGATAAATAGGCTTGCATCTGCCCTTCTGACCTGTCGGTATCCATTGTATCCTGATTATCAAGATATAGCAGCAATGATTAGGGATGATAACACGCAAAAATTGAGAAAATTATTCGTCCAAATTTAAATTGATTATCTAATTTGTTTTTAATGACGAATTCTATAATTTTTTTTGTTTTTTATTTAGCCACTTTATATCTATGATAAGTTTTATATAATTATTTTTTTAATTATAAAATAATCAATCCGTTAATTTTTTGGTTTCTATATATTATATCCATTTTGAATTTCTTCATTATAGTTTTCTGAAAATTTAAATTGTTTTATTTCATAAAAATTTGATAGTTTTGAAATTAATTGATGTGTAACAAACGATTGTGTGTCATGTTTTTATTTAATTTTTATTTTTTATCAAAATACTGTGATTATGAATACTTTTAAAACATAATTCGAAACTTAAATTTTAAAATGGAATCGTGACAATCTTTAAATAATAAGTTTTACAAATATATATTGCTAATAGATACAATAATTTTATGGTGTAATAAAAATCTGAAAAACATTTTTAAAACGCAGACAACAAAGAAGTAATTTCTATGTACCGATCGTGGATTGGGAACCACTGCTGCCACCGCGGGGTGTTTCTTCCCGTCCGTCTCCATTCTGAATGCGGCCGCCGCGGCACCACCATCCATGTCCTCAATATTAGCATGCTTCGCTAACTGTCTCAAGGCCTCGGCATATCCGGCCGCTGCTGACGTGTTATTGGAGGACACTTGGTGGGCAGAACTGTTGTTAGTCTGGTTGTCAAGAAGCCCACCGGCCGAGAGAATTGCATGACCCGCTGGAGACTGTAAGTGAGGCATGGGTGGAACTGTTACAGTGGCCCTTGCGTTACCTTGGTGAATGGAATTTGAGTTGTTAACGGTTGATTGGTTGTTGACGAGTGACCTTGGAGATTTATTTTCCGCGGGAAAAGAATTTGACGAGGACGTCACTGTAGTATTGGCTCCTAACGAATGAAAAGTAGAATAATCTTAAATCACAATAATTATAAAAATTTGAAGAAAATACAATATCTAGATATGTAATAAAGATAATTCTTTATCGTATAATAGGTTGCTTCTTATGACGCGAATATGACCAAATCATTACCTATATTCAAACATTCAGAGGAATTATACACATTTTTCTTTTAATTATTAACGTGTAGCAATTAGTTCATAATAGAATGTTATTTTTTTTTATTTCACAAATGTAATTTTAACTCTGAAGTTATTAATAATATTCTTCTATCATGGTCAAGTATAAATAGTGTAAATGGTATAAATGAATTTGTGTTGTGTTACTAATTGGATGTCAGCATGATTTCACCTTCGCTGTAAATATGTGTGACTATACTATTGGTGACTATACAATTGGGAGTGGATCGAAATTTGCCTAATCATTTTCCCGGGAGCTTCTGTAAAGTCCCTTTGGAACCTTGACAATATGAAGTTTACATTGACCTTTTATATATTAGAAAAGAATGTACTTCGATCGTCTAAATTTTTTGGGAAAATGCTCCATTGTTTCATGCTTTATCTTCACGACCGAGAATTATAAACACCTTAACATTTTGCATGTTTACTGGAATAATGTTGGAACTATGGGGAATATAATTTTCAATTACTGTAAATAAATATTTAATTTTCTTTGATTTAAAATTGGTGTCCAATTTTACCGTCTTATTTAACTGACTTATTTGTTTATCTTATATTGAATTCGGAATAGCTGATAAATCAAATTTGTGAGTATCGGATAATATACTAAATAGATCACAATAGATCATAATTATTGTATTATACTTCTTGGCTGATTAAGCTTTGAACAAAAATCCAAAAAATCTATAATTTTCCAAATCGGTAATAACATTTTATTGTATCCTGAAAAAATATCTAACAAATTGGATCCCAAAACGATATACCTCAAAGCAGATTAAAATAGACTTCTGTTTTCTAAATATCCTCATTTATATTATTGTTAATTGTGATCACAATAGAAGAATAATTTAGACAAAGTAGCATATTTATGCAGCAAAAATAAATACCTAAATTATATTTTGACTAAATCTCCTTATATACCGATTTTGTTATAAGTTAGTATATTCAGCGCTGCAATAATTTTATTGATCTGAGTTATAAAATATCAGTTTATTCGTACGTCTAATATAATTCTATTACTCAACTGTACAAAGACGCACTGGTCAAATAAATTTTACATTGCTGTTAAGCAATATCCAACTCTAATTCCGTATATAAATATATATATTTGTAAAATTTTGATCACGATTCACAATGCTTCAATTATATACGACACCAATGACCACCATTGTTGAATGACAAATCTCATTGATTGAGGCTAAAAAGTTAAAAATACCTACATTTTCACAATATATATATTTCCGCTAATTAATTATATTTAATCGATATACCATTAATACTTAACGCTAAATTTAATAATAAAAAATTTGACATTGCTCTATATAGCAGTCTCTAAGCTAATGAGAAATACACACTTCTTTAATAAAAAATATAAATGCATGCTCCTATAGTTAGCTCCTAAAGGTAGTTGCATCGTTGTCATCTGGGAATTAAAAAACTACGACAACCAATATGGCTTGTTTGATGCATCAAATTGCTTCAACGCCTATTGATCAAGTTTAACTGAGGCGAGCTGTGTATGCATACTTATTTACTACTTACTAAAAAAGACTTGCTTGCTATGGCTATAAGCGACAGTCAGTGCAAAGCATATATAAAGAAAAACCCATCCTGACTAGCTTGCTAAAATAACGGAGAAAAACAAACACAAGATTTTAGAAACTAGAAGAAATCGTTGAAGAGGAGGAGAAAGACGACAGAAAGGGGGATCTATGTTCGGGTTAGAATTCAAAGCACGGGATAAAATTCCTTCTTTGTGTTAAAGAGTAGACTATTTGCCTGAAATATTGAGAATAGTCGATTTATGAGGCTGCAATTCTTAAATTTTCACAATCTCATGTTACTCTGAAATAATTGGCAGTATTCAAGGAAAAGGATTTGGTTTTGTTTCTATTAATTTGACCTATTGTCAAACATACTTTTCATTCTTTTTAATTATAATGAAGGTTTAATAATAGATGAGGAAAACAAAATCGATAATCGTAGATATTGATAATTGACATAAGATGATGCTCAAATTCAAAGATGGAACATTTGTAAAAATGTCTCAAGTTTACTGCATACCGCCTGTAAATACGGTCTATACTTTAACTGTAAAATGTGGAGACAGGCCGCCATATTTATATCAGTTAACTTTAATACAATTTTATATCAAAATAAAGTTTGTATATTTGATTGACTATATAGGAGTTGGTGTTAAAACTATACAAAACTATAGAAGGTATTTGAAACTGTTTTCCAGATTAGTCAAAACTCAACTTTCCCATATACGAATATATTTTATCTTCAATTACAAGAAATTATTATAAGATAAGATTTTAGTTTATAAGTTTCATATTAAATAGAATGCCTAGATTGGAATTCGAAAATATTGAATTTGATGTTTAAATTTAAAATTAAGTTTTAGAAACAATTATTGCTTTGAGATATTTTCAAAAATACAAGTATCTAAAAGATCTTGAATCTAAAAGTATATTGAATTAAAAAATCGATAGATTTCTAATTTAGTAGTTTAATATTTAAAATTATAATTAAAATGTAGAAAAGTTCGTCAAAGTTTAAGCATTAATTTAAGCATATAGGTAATTCTATATATAAAATTAAATTAAATTAAATGAAAATAAATAAATAAATAAATAATTAAACATAAAATATATATATAGCTAATAGGCTATTTAAAACGATTATTATATATTTCTCAAATATAACAACAGTGACTAAAAGTGAATCTCTATATTACGGTATTTTAGTGAGCTATTTTATATCATACACAAATTTCAATATTAGAAATATTATTCCAGGATTCTGTTCATGAAACGTCTATATACCAGGTGCAGTGTACAGGTGGATCTGAGCAAAGAAGTTGTTATCATATATTTTAAAGGGGAAACTTATACATAGGTATATGTGTAGGTATAATACGTATATAATATATATGTAACACCAACTCGAGGAGGTCCTTTGAACTTTTTAAAGACAAATCTATTCCGCTGATATATAGAAGTGACAAAGCTTATGCGAGTTAATTCATATTCACAATTGGAACAATCGATACATCTCTACTTTTAAGTGCTTTTCTCATCTCTTGCTTTTTCTCGCGTTCTCTTTCTCTCTCCATTTTCGTTCTCTAATTTAGAGGAAAAGATTGAAGCATTATATCTGACATGAATAGACCGGGGTTGACATATAAGCGAAAAACAAAATGGAGATTATAGTAGGTATAGTGTATATAGGAATCTTGTTATAGGATACTGGTTAATGCTGGCTATATATTAGATGCAACAATTTCCTGCTTATTTTGAAAGGTAAATCTATATAGAGAAAAACTCTATAAACAATTCGCAAATGTGCATATATACAATATATAAAGTCTTTTGTCGCTTAAAGAGAAAAGTTGGTTTGACAATAAATTAGTTTTTTTAAATACGACAATTAGTGTTGACGAAATCTTTATGAACACGAATTCCTTTTTAATTAATGGGTTCGTTTTCTAGCACAAAGAAATTGTTTCTATTTAACGAATTGACCTTCGTGTAAACTTTGTAGAAAATGTATTTAGTGAAATTTAAAATGAAGGAAAGTTATATAATTTAATATATTCGTTATTTTTTAATTAATGACTATTTTACTGACACCCCCGTTCACAGAATCAAAGTCTATTTATAGATTAGATTAAATATAAACAACGTTCTAATTCTGTGGCCCCAGTTAGCATTTTTTAGATTTAGAATATTGAATTGTAGAAACAACAACCGGAAATGCCCAGTCTAAATTAAAGCCCAGAGTGGAGCCAAAATTCTCAGATAAACCATTCTTTGAATTGGGACAACCGCTGACTAAAAGTTAAGTAGTATGTCATGTCCAAATATTATGTCCATAATAGCAAAGAGGTTTGCAGGATGTCTCTCAAAATCTGTGGAGATTATAAAAATTATTATCAACAATATATACAGTAAATAATAAGTTACCTGTAAAAGACCTTTGTCGTAATATACTATTATTGCTATACACTTATAAAGAATAGGGAGGATGTCGACAAATTAGAGCATCGAATCAATAAATAATTATGACGTTACAGAAAAGGTTTCTGAGTCATCCTAATTTGTCTGTAGAATCCATTTCTTTGTTTCCGAGAAATTATAAAACCGCTGGTGTCAAAAAAGGTTATGCCGATTAAATATGCTCTGTTCAAAGAATTTCATTTTTACTTAGGTGTTTGTCTTTTTTCTAAATCCTGACTTATTCGACTATATAAAATAAATTTCATCTCATAATCCATTAATTTAAAGTTTACAAATGTTTATGCGAATGTTTATGTTTTTTTAGAAAGAACATAATTTATTTTTTAAATATTTAAAATAAAAATTCAGTATGTATTACACTTTCGTCAAGAAAATGGGATTTTGACTAAATTATGTTGAGTTATAGTATTTAATTTATTATTATTAGACACATATTATGTAATCTGATTAATTCTATTTCAAAATGTGTAAAATCATCGTAACGTCATCCCACTGTTTGGGCAAGGGTAACCAGAAATATTGCAAGCAAAGCGTTTTTTCAGATTCTGAAACTATACATATATATACGCATTACCAAAATAATTACCAAAATGTGAAAAGGGAACATTGTCAAAATGCTTTTGGATGAATATATGTAATATATTACCAAAAGATAGAAACATGTATATAAAATATATAAAAACATCATTATTTTTTAAAGTGTCCAAGTATGACGTCATAGACATTTATCTAAAACATTAACATGTCAAAAAATTATATTTTTAGTGTATATCTCAAAAAAAAAGCATTTGAGACCCTATATCTGCAATTTTAAATGTTCAGAAATCACTCAATGGTCAAAAAGTGCTGATTTGGTCCTTTTTTGACCCTTGTTGATTTCTGAAAATTTTTATTATACATTTATAAAGTCTCAGATGCTTCCTTTTAAAGCTATAAAAAGTAATTTTTTGACGTGTTAGTTTTTCACATAAATGTCTATGACGTCATACATGGACATTTTTTCCAAAAATAATGACGTTTTTAGATATTTTATATACATGTTTCTATCTATGTTCATCCAAAATGTTTCATAAAACAATTATTTTCGATTTAAAGTTTTTCTTGCTTATATATAATATGATATTAACGGCCATTTAGTATTTAGACCATTTTGAAAATGTTCCCTTGATCACATTTTGGTAAAAAATTGGTAATGCTTACATATGTATAGTTTCAGTATCTTAAATTTTATACCAGACCTACCTAATAAAAAGTAAGTCTATACCATCCAGGTCGGAACAGTTTAATTACAGGATTAACTATATACTTATTAAAAACGGAATCGATTATTGCTGAAAAACTCAGGATATTTTTTCGATTTCAACGTGTTGTAATTTTTGGAGAAGCACCTATTTTATTGACAACATATATATGAAACAGTACACCTTCAGAGAACGATTTTGCTATTATTAAAAAAATTGTTCAAGTGGAAAACGTTTTCCTTTTCTTTATAGTAATTCTATAACGTTTATGATTTAATGTTTTTTAATTCATTACTAATTAATCAAAAAATTTAAAATTGCATTGTTTTTTAAATTTTAGAAATATAAATTATTTTAATTAACCGATTTAAAATTTATAATATATATCAGAATGATTGATAAAATGTTTGGAGTAAAATAATTAAAAATTTAAATAGATTATAAACTATAAAATATCTTTCAAAATTATAAACAATGAATTTAATTTTAAGAAATGGTTTGTTATATACATATATATATATATAAATTACATAAAACAACAAATTTAAGGTTATCGTTATGTTTGTAAAAGAATATTGTAATTATAAACTTTGGACTGCTATAAGTAGCATTTAATATTTTCCAACAAGTCACCTTCGAAGGTTGTAATATTAATTATATAGTAATCTGGATACATTTTTCTCATTCAAAACATGAAAAGTGTGGTATATTCTTGATCGTATATTAGGTTGAGAACTTTATAAACTATTATATATATATAGTTATGTTTTGGAAGAGAAAAGAAAATCAATTTTTCGTTTATACAAAGTTGCACAAAATTAAATACGATGGAGTTGGGAGTCACAAAGCTCACTTGAGCAAATGAGTGAACATGAGAATGAAGATAAGAAGTATATAGTTTTTGTTAAAATCATCGCTGATCACAATCTACAACTTTAATCTAAAATTGATACCAAAGACAACAAAGAACTAGTTGGTCTGAATCTTTGATATGGAATGTAAAAATGTCCTAATTTCATTAAATGTATAAATTAGTGAATGATACATTCTTTAGCCAGAGCGCAATTTGTATGATATATTCTTATAATCAATGTTTTGTTTGTAAATATAATTTTTATACTTATCCCTTAAATAAAGTATAGTAAAATACAAACTATATATCAAAAGTGGCCATTATATGTGACCAAAAACGAACCATGTTATTTGAGAAATCCAGAAAATCTATATTTAGAAAAATTATAATATTTCCATTTAATATTAGCATACACTTTAAGTATCAATTAAATTAATAAAATATAACAATTAAATTAATCTCTATTCTTACCAGGAAAGTTTATTCTTCCATCAAGACCGAGGGAAGTTTGTGGGAATCCACAAAAAGCAAATCGTCCATCCATTTCGTCAGAAAGACAACTTGAGAAGCTTCAATGTCACCACAATTATCCCTCAATTAAAGAAAGAATCGGAGACAAAATCGATTGGTGGTGTTAAAGAAGCGAAACAACCAGTTGTAAGCATTTAACAGATTAGCCCTGAGGATCGTTGGGTTGTATTATTACTATTATTGTAGTGAAAGACAGCCACTCACTCTCAGAGTAGTTATGTATAGCAGTAGTTATCAACTCTATAACTGCCAAGTTTGCCTGTGGTGTTGGTCACCCTGACTTGTTTAACTACGCCACCTATCTGTCGCTTTTACTCCTTTGTCGCCAAGAGCTACTGCAGCTTCCTTCGGCTCGACTGGGAGTACGTAGAGAAGATAATGGCAGCGAGAGAAAGGAGAGGAGGCCTCAGTGACTGCCGTGCCTGATCTAAAGCAGAAGGAACGCTCATTTCTCACAGAATCGAGAAAAAGACGCGATGGGAACTGTTTTCAATGACTGTCTCCTTCTCTTTCTCTGCAAAAGAGAATGTAGAGAATTGAGGAGGAGAAGCGAGAGAGAGAGAAAGGGAGTCGGAGGCAGTGTGGAAAAATGGAGAGCCGAAGGTTTCTTATCGAATGGATGGAAGGATTTGAAGCTTTACCAATTTAGGCGTAGATTCTTTTTAGTTAGCGCATGAATCAATAGGGTTTACTGGGAGTGCGCCAAACGATGATAGAGTTAAGAGAAGGGCGATGCATTGCGAAGAGGGGTAACAGCATAGCACTGAGAAGAAGATGAAGAAAAAGAGCTAGAGAAAGAGAGAAAGACCGAAATAATCGTGTCTCCCATGTCATGCCGGTGGTGGCAGTAAGCGTTGCTCGATTGGGAGCCCTGTCGGGAAGTCATCCCGTATATATGGATAACTCAAAACTAGGGTATTGTGAACTATAGCGAACTCAGCAAGGGGCAACTTTGACCCATCTTCTCCATAGTGCCTGCCTGTCTGTCACTTTTCAGGATTAATTAGCCAAGAAAAGAAGCATAAAGATAAAATAGCAAGGAAACAAAATTATCTTTTATTTAAGTGATCTCTAATGTTTATGAAGAACTATATAATATTAATATTAGATATAATTAATTTTTTATTAGATGTGTATCTACATTGTTTTCAACTTTAATTGAATACGTCTCAATAAAATAATAAATATATTTCCGTTTATTATATATTTTGGAATAAATATCATTTCGCAAGTTATTTAATTATTTCCTAGTATATTTTTATGTAAAGTGTGTACGCCGTGTTTGACAAAATATAACATGGCATTTTATTCCTCGTTATTTAATAAAATTGTACTTTAATCAATTACTTATACATAATTATAATACTATTTTCAATTTTCATTATGTTATATAAAAAAAGTAAAAATATAATCAATTTTTTGAGAAATTTTAATATTTAAAAAATCTGAAGCCATATTTAACTACAACTTAAACTATTTCAATTAGGTACCTTAACGTATGGTTGAGTGAATACCTCCTATAATAAATTAGTATATACCTATATGTGATAAAATATATGACTTCCACATAATATGTAAAAAGCAATCAATATCAAACAAAATCCTATCATTTATGATTTTTAGATTAATTTTAAGAAATATAATTTAATAAGAAAAGGAGGTTAACATTATATATTGTAAATAAAATTTTAACTGTAATTATATTTATAAGACAATACATTTTAATGTAAATATAATTATTATACAAAAATACACAGATATATATATATATATAAATTATTTAATTCCCTATTACAAAATCTATGAAAAAATATGTTACAAAAATAGGTATTACAAAATAATAAGGTTACTTATGAAATTTGTTATAACTATATTTGTAAAAGGCATGTAACAAAACTTAGTAACAAAAGAAAAAGAATTTCATACTATAATATTATTTATCTCAATATTAAATATTATTCTGTATATGATTATTTTAATTATTACAGCTATTCAGGTATTTTATTTACCTTTTTGTATATTCCAAAAACTTCTGCAAAATATAGAACAATATATAACAAGATATAGGAAGATTATAACAAGATATACAGTTTAGTTACTGATAATAGTAGTAGGTGATGAGCATGTCTCAACCAATTCGTCTTCTGATTGGTCGAGAGATTCACGTGACCTATCTGGCT
>JAUZNC010060761.1:0-43388 GCA_034780395.1 Vannuccia rotundouncinata | reverse complement strand
TTAAACCATAGTTATTCTGTGTTAAACCATAGTTATTCTGTGTTAAACCATAGTTATTCTGTGTTAAACCATAGTTATTCTGTGTTAAACCATAGTTATTCTGTGTTAAACCATAGTTATTCTGTGCTTAACCATAGTTATTCTGTGCTTAACCAAGGTTATTCTGTGTTAAAACATTGTTCGTTTGTGTTGAACTATGGTTATTCTGTTGTTAAATTATTCCCTACTTTCAAACTTAAAAACAAATATTTATTACAGCATGTCGATAGCAAACGATTAAACTCAACAAATTATTCAAAATATAGATGATGATAAAATTGTTTGCAAACCTTTATTTTAATTTGATTTAAATTTGGATTGTTATAAACATTTATGAATTCATTATCCTGACCACCAAAAGATTTCCAAATATGCAGGATTTGTTTCAGTTTTAAAACTGAACTGCTCGATATGCAAAATATCTCTTCCAATCATAAAATATTATATTTGTTACAACACATATAATATTCACAAATATGTAGAAAAATTCGCAGAAATCGTTTTATTTTAAATATCAATAATTTGTAATCGTTGTATTAACCTCAATGCTGTGTTCATTATCTTGCAGAACGAGGATATTTGATCACACAGGGTGACCTCTTGCTTTTAGATTAGTTGACATTTTATATCATTACTAAATAAGATAATTATTCACCTTCTTTTTAACATATAATTTATATCAAACTTATTACATTGCTGTGATTTCACGGAGCTCTTTATTTTGTATTTTAGAAGAAGCACAAGGTAAGATTACAAATTAAAGGTTGACCTTACACTTGAATAACCCTCGCTTTCCATTTTTTACCAAAATAATTGATGTGACTTAGCTGAAAAATTGTAGACACCTGTTTGTCTTACAGCATAATAATTTGGGTCCGGTTGCTTCTTTTGAAAATATTCAATGCTAAACTATAATGATAAGAATTTAACGTGTGATTGAAATATATATTTATATATTATCCTTATACTTAAATTCTTTTTGATTATTATTGAAAAACTTTTATTTTAGTTGCTTGATTTACAGAATAGTTTTATTTAAATATTTAGTTTAAGTGTTTTCAAAATTTTCCGCTTTATATAAATTGTGTATTTATGCAAATAATTAGTTGATATAGAGATTCACTGATATTAGTTCGTGTACATTGTAGATTCTTTGTTTTAAATATTTGAATGTGATAATTAAAACATTCCACATTCTTCTTTCAATTTGTAGTTTTAAATGCTGTTCTATAGACTGTTTGATAAACTTTGGAACAAATATAATCTAACAAAGAGACATTTTCCCTCAATATTTTCAATAACATTTTTAGAATCAGCTCTGATTAACGGACCAATCAGGGAAAAGGCGTTACCGCAATCCATAATTGATGGAAATTTTTGGAATAGGAAGAAAACCATTGAAGATGGCGAGCTTGATCGTTCGATCGCTCACTTTACTGGTAAATAATTTAAAATTTCAAGATATCTCAATATAATTGATAAAACTATTCAGTTTGTATTGATTAATTCGTTTCAAATTATAAGCAATAAATTGGTTGAAAATTATATTAAAGACATAAACCATTTCACAAATAAATTATTGATAATTAGGAGATAAAGAATATTAGTCCAATTTTCAATTTGCACTTTCTTGTGGTTTGAGAAACCTCCCTGTATCTAACAAATACACACATTAAGTAGTCCATAAATCAAATAAATATCAATCACTCAAAGCCAAGGGTGGTTTAGCATACAGTAACGAATACTAAAAATAACACGTGATGACATTAACCTTTTACCGGTGGAATTCAGATTTTCAAAATCGTGTTATCTGCATTTCTATTCACTGAAAGTTTTCGTCGATTTTTGTCGAAAATTTTTGTCGATTTTTAAATCTTTTATGTATTAAACTAAAGAAAACATGATTTTAAATAAATCTGAAGTTACAAAAATCTATTTCATTTATGTTTACTTTTTGATATGATTAGTCTTTTCGTTTGATTAGGGAGTTAAAGCAAAGTGTCATGATAATTTACATATTTATGAAAACTATCTATTAAAATCGAATTTAACATTTAAAATGTGAAATTTCTTTTAAAAAGATAATATTTTCGATTTTGCATTGTTGCAAATAAACATGTTAAATGGGAATTTTTTTAAAAAAATTGCACTATATGTAGTTTTTACATATTCTTTTAACTTTCGTACTTTGGGATGTAAATTATGAAATTATAAACTTTTAACATAGTTATACAATTACTTAAAATTATTATTGTATAATCAGATTTATATCGGTGATGACATCAACATAAGATTCACACAATTAGCTTGAAATAATCTTGCCTTTTCATTAATTTATTTCTTATAAAAGTTAGTATTCATAATACATACATATTATGTGTACTAATTATGTTTCTCAATCCCATACATAATATTGGTTTATAAAGTCATCCGTTTAATAAAATCATTTGACTTCGCCCATGATTTTATTAAGCGGATTTGACTTGTAAACTACTGTTTTTGTTGTATTAGTTAATATGTGTATTTATTTTTATATATATATTTTTAATTTCGTTTTTTTTATTTCTGCCTCTGAAGAAGTATTGAAGGCCACACGAACAATTGAATCAAAAGCAAATGAAGTGATTTCTCGCTGCCAGAATTCAATAAAATTCTCATGAAATGCTCTTTTCAGAATATGACTTTGGGAATTTTTATATTTCGCTTTAAAATATCATGTATACTATAACTTGTAATACTTATTTATATATATAGGTCATATATTGGTCGTATTGTGTACATATTGTAAATGATTAATCAATTTATAATATGAAATTTTATTAATTCATGTGATATTCTAACTTATATTTACAACTATTTGATAAAAGTAGGATGAACTTTGTTTGCAAATTATTTAGAAGAACTTTGAAAAATATAGAAAATTTTCTAGTAAAAATTTAATTCAATTTGTGTTATAAACAAAAATTTACAAAATTAAATTTTCTGTAAAATGTTTTTTATATTATTTAAAACGAAATCTTATGTAATGCATAAACTTTAATACATATATCGATCCTAAAACTGCAAAAATAATATCTAAAATTCACAGTTTTAAAATCACAATGAATAGTTCATATTATTAAAATTTGATGGAGATTTATTTTAATTTAAACATAATATTTCTTTAATAATATTATTGCAGAACACCAACATTTTATAATACCGCACCGTAATAAAAGGTTAATTAAATGTATAACTAGTGTTTGTAATAACAGTATGACTGGAATATAAAATGGTAGAATTGTTGTAAATTCGCAATATATAAATTTGTACTCAAATTGTTCCATTCAGCTTTGCATTATTTTTGCTATTTCCTCTATTTGTGGTTCTAGTTGAGTCATGAGATAGTTTTAACATAATCTTAGAAAATGACGAAAAGGTATTGTTAACATAAAAAAATTATATTAAATTTCCTTTTTGTTATAGTTATAATTTTGATCAACATAATAATCTGAAATGTATATTAAGAAAGTTCTTGACGTATCATAGATAAATGATGTAACTTATTTAAAACATTATAACTGCTATAGACAAAAAAACTGTCCGATAGATTTTTAGATCATAACAAAACCTTAAGTTGTATATTAAATTCATAAAAAGGTAATAATTAGTTTTAAATACTTTTCATTATAAATTCAATGTAACCTTTTAGGAATTCGGTTAAGCACCCCACTGCAAATGAAATATAAGAACCAAATGGCTATTAAACCTGTTCCCAAAGGTTACGACAAAATAATAAAAACATTTGCCGTGAAATAAAACTGCTTTATGTGTTTTCGCAAGAAAATAACTTAAGGAGTTGGCAATAATTTTGACAGCTACTATATTTAGAATGTCTGAATAATTCAACTAATTGTATTTTTTTTAATTTTTGAAACATGATGGAAAGCTGACACCTATTTCGACAGGTCAGTAAGGTCAGCTGAAATATGCGAAATGTTATCTTAATTGAAACATTAATTGTGAAATTTATTATTATACAATTAATGTAAAGATAAAATATATATTTATTACAAAATAATTGAATCGTAATTGCATTTCTAGCATAGCAAAGCATTACTCAATCATAGATTCCCTTTTAGAATAATTTTTCTCACACAATGGGAGGTTAAAGATGTAAAAAAAACTCAAAGGAAGAAGGTATAGGAAAACCTATTTCACTTCAATACTCGCCAAGATCATAATCCATAATTCCAGGACAATATTAGCTGTGCTGTGGCCAGTTTTTTGATTTAAGGAGCCACATTTTCAAAACTCACTTAACTCTACTTCACTTGTACTTAAGTAACTTTGTTATTTTCGGTCACATTTCACAGTACAAAGACAGTAAGCTTACATGTAAACTTCTAATTAACTATTTCAGTTTGTTTTTGTCTAATTCAATTTGTCAAATATATAAAATTATTTTATGAATAAAATGTAAATTATTTAAATGAACTATATTTTATGTAAAACGAATATGTATATGCACAGTTTAGGCAATATAGAAATGGTTAAACGAAAAGAAAAATAATTCATACAATAGGAGTTAATGTGTTCACAGAATCTAATTTTACACCGACATCGTGGTGAGGTCTGTTAAATGTTGGAAGATATAATAAATTGTACCAGAGCTCGATGCCCAAAAATAGATACTCAAAACAATAACAAATGTCTATTAATAAAATTGAAATGCAAGCATATTAGTCGTTTAAATATAGGGTGGTCCGTAATTAAGTTCGTTTTTGAAAACCCATATAAAAATTAAATAATCAAACAAGCCCCCTATTCTCCAGACACGAATATGTGTGACCGGTTTTTGTTTCCTCGGTTAGAGGCACTAAGAAATCAAAACGATGGACAACCTGACTTCGATAGCCGAGAAGACCTCGAGAATTTCTTACGAAAGAATCTACCAACATTTACCGCCCAAGTGATGTCGAAAGAATTCAGTGAAATGTGAATCGATTTCCAACGCATTATTGACAAAGAAGGACATTATTTGTAACTGTTTGTACCTGTACATGCCAACATATTTAAATCTCGTGTAAATATACTTTAATGGATCTCCAAAAAAAATATTTTATATGGATTTTCAAAAACGAACTTAATTACGGACCACCCTATAATTTGAGAAGAGTTGAATATTTCGCTTAAATAATGACAGTGTTTATAATCCTGTGAGGCCTACACCTACAGCAAACCGGTGGTCACGGAAGATTTTGTAACACTATATATATAGACTGACACCGGAAATATTTACTATTCTGTCAAAAAAATTAGGAGGTGGCTAGAAATACAAAACACGTGACAGCATGATCAGTAAGCGAACACTCAAATTTGTCCTGCGTCACTACTCAGTATTCAGGAAGTTTTCTAGCGGTCATTGGGGATGCCATGCAGATCAAACAATCAACCGAGAGTGATTGTATCCCTCGAGTAACCGATGCTATTCGAAGACCTCCTAACAATTGATTCAATGGCATACACTAAACGAAAGCGGTATGCCTAACATGATCGGATGATTCGACGGATCTCATTTGCGATTGAAAGCTCGTCTTACGAAGAGGCCTATCTATATGAACAGGAAGCTGCATCACCAACGTCGCTTTATTAAGGCCCTCCGTTCATCGCGCTTGACAGTATATTAAGAGTGTTTTATTTAATTGGTGTATTAAAAAGACGATATAAATGTTTCAAAAGTTTGCGAGTTGAGAGAGGCATGGAACGCATAGACGTTATTGTGAAATTTATGTGAAATCATGAATTCATATACTCTTGTATCGACATCCAATTATATCCTTTTTGCATATGCTATAACATAATTATTTGCACTTTATATTTCACAGAGTAACTTTTTTATCATTTTAGCAGTATTTTCCGTGACCAATTATTATATAACTAAAATAAAATAACACAATTTTTAACACAATAGATAAAAAACAGCATGCAGATATCAAACATTAAAAAAAATATAAAACAAATTATTTACTTATGAATTTATTAAATAAGAACTTAAAAATGACTAAGTGAGATAAATAGGTCACTTAACTTAAATGAAAATATCACTTAAGTATGAGCGAAGTAAAAATTAAAGTGAAAAGTAGCTTGGAAAATATGGCTCCAGCCCAATATCAACTGCGCTGTGGCCAGATTCTTTCTATAATCTAAATCTGTATTTGAAAACGATAGCAGGAAAATATTGGAAACTTTTAAAATCAATTTTTTATTAAGATGGAAGAAAACGAGAATAAATATATGAAGACGAACTAACAAAAAAAAATTTAATTTTATTGAAAAAGGTTTCTTAACAGTTGATGGATTTATAAAAAAATCAATTTTTCTTTGAAAAAAAAATAGTGGCGTGTTAGATAATTTTCTGGGTAGTATTTTGATATTAAATGTGATTGAATTTGTTGAAGTGATAATGCTTGTTACTTTACTGTAATATATAAATACTATTTAAAATATAATCCAAATTGAAACCTCCATTTCGTATTTCAATTAAGAAAAATATACTTTTATGTTATTCTATAAAGATAAAATATTGTAATGCAGAATGAAAATGTTTCAACATTAAATAAGTTACTTATATTTTTGTAAAGATGAATGTCATGATCGTCAACTCTTTGAATTCAATCATCGATCGTTCAAGCAAATGAATCATATTTCAACTTGGCAACCTTTAATTATAATATGCACCCCATTTAAAGGTTGAAAGATTTTGACCTTATCATAAAATTATTCAGACATTCTATAAATATAAGATGTCATAGTTTAAACCAACTTTTGATATGGTAACCTTTATCGAATAAGAATTAAACATTCTGCATTTATTCTTGATATATTTATTTTTAATTTGTCTGCTTTTATGCAAAGTATAAGAATGTACACATTAATGGACACGTAACACACCACTTCTTGTCGACTCTATATACAAATGTATTTATTAAATTTTAGTTTTTTCGTCCGTGATATCGGAATAAAGTTGAATCTTTCATCGGATTAGTCGAACTTAACAGCCAATTAATTGAGTTCAGAAAACTGTATATAGTGAACTTCTTTAATTCAATTCTTTGATTTATTAATTATCATTAATTGTAAAATGACTAACAAAATATTAAATACGGAAGTCAGTAATTGTAAAAGTGGGTACCAACTCTTCCATCCTAATTATTCTCTGTTGAGCAGCTCTACCAAAAGTGTCGGTGCTCATCAACAATCAAGTACTTCTATAACAAGTGACAAAACCAGTTCCACCACAGACTCTCCAATCCTCCTCTCCCTCAACCTGGAATCACAGCTGTCCAAATCCCTATGTGCCGGTATGAATATCTTTCCCTCCTTTGTAAACACATCCACAGTTCAGATAAAAGGAGAGGACACCTTCTACATACAGGTTGAGTCCCACACAGGGCTCCGTCTCCTTCCTTATGTGACGGGTCGTTTGGAACCCAGCTCTTCCAGTTTACCAAACGTTTCGATGAACAGAGGACCTGGACAACACGATCGGCTGACCATCCAAACAGCACCTCACTTGACATCGTCCTCAGTTGGTCATATGTGCACCTCCGACTTCACATTTTGCCAGATTCAAGTTCTGCTTGTAGCTATTCAGATCGCAGTTGGATCGACCATGACGGGGCTTAGCTCCTTTCTTTGGAATTTGTCTCCTTCTCTGCACATCGCAGACTGTCCTTTCTGGGCCGCCGGGCCGGTATGTTTATTTCAATATTCTTTCATATGACTTGACATTTGAATGTTCCTCACGTATTCTTAAACTGTATTGCTTTTTTCAGTTGCTTGCTTCTGGACTAAGTGGATTATACTTTTGTTTCCCGACTCAATATACTGATCGCTGTCCAAGATTAACTAAATTCATGCAGGTAAATTTCTTGGACAAAGTTTATTTTTATTTAAAATACATTATTAACTTTTAAATTATTCAATCAACCGGGGTTCTCATTTCAGATTGTCGGAAGCATTTTAGCAGTGTGTAACATTATCCTTGGGCTTACAGCAAGTCTATACTCGGGCAAACATGGCAGCTGGATTTCCTCTCATACGGAACTATGCACTACTAGAGACAATCCAAAGGTTCCTTGTTGTAGAGATTTTCCACTGAGCAGCAGTTCACTGCACGTCTATCACTGGTTGTCCATGACCAACATCACTTGCAAGTGTTATGATCCTCAGGCTTCCTCCTCGCTTCTTCACCTTGTTGGCGAGTATCACGACATTCGATGTCGCTATGTCTTTTCCTCGCTGAAAGATTATTTGGTCCTTCAATGTTCCCTGTTAGGCCTAGGAGCTGCGGTGTCGTTATGGATGCTAGTTATCCTGCTTCGTTGGAGTACCACAAGAGATAAAATAGAGAAGCAGAGACCTTACCAGCCAAAATGTGCTTATTTAATTGACAATCGTTAAGTGTTTTTGGAAATACTTGAAATATTTATTCTATTCAAAACTTTTTATAATTCATTAATCGTAGTTGAACTGCAAACTCAAATTTGATTACCTCGCCTACACTCCTCCTTTTGTAAACTATTTCTACTTTTATATATTTAATCTTTTATTCTGAAAATATACTAAATACATATTGAATATTGTATTAATTATAGTCTTCAATGATATATAGTTTTTATATCGAAATGAATCAATTATTCAAACTGCACATTTGATGAATTATTATATTTATTTACAAAAAAATCTTATTATAAACATTTATTCATTAAGAATAAATGAATGTAACACCCAGTTTTATTATATTAGTCTAAATCAAATAAATTAAGAGTTAAGAATAAAATTTAAGAAATATATGAATTAATGTAATATAAATATAAAATATAAAACATATTGATTTATTTTGTTTAATTTTGTAGTTAAAAAATTATTAAATTATAAATTTAGTCCATAACTGTTAAAGCTTTTAAACGTTGAAGATAAAAATAATTATACATTTTAACAAGTTTACTATCTATGTTTTGACATGTTTGCTATGTTTTGACATGTTTACTATGTTTTGACATTTTAGACATGTTTTGATATTTTTAGACACGTTTTCTATTGTTTACTATGTTTTGATAAGTTTATTAGGTTTTGACATATTCAAAATACTTTAATGCATCATCTACGTTCTTTAATCCACGTTCTACTAAACATCCTCAAGAATTTATTAATAAGATAAATCTATAAAAACACGTTCGTTAATTGTGAGTAATTAAATAAATTGTATTCAATGAAAACGGATAAATATATACATTTTGCGAGCTAAATATTTATTTAAAGTCAAAATGACAAAAAATGCGTTATCTCAAACCTTAAAATAATTAAAATTAAAAAAGATTGTTTGCTCAATTTCATAAAAAAATAATTGTGTTGAAGAGTAAACAACAGAGCTTCAAGGAAAGAAAAATTACATTAACAATTTGTAATCTGTATATATATACATTTTGTAGTTCCACTAAATGGAAAGATTTCTAAATTCAAAATACTTCTTAGGTATTGCATGATTAATCATCGTCTAATGTACAATTTACATTTTGCAAACTTTTCAAAGTTTTATCATTACAATAACACCATTCTTTATTATTTTGAACGCAGCTAATTAATGTCCACTATATGATGAGCATCCGAAATGCAAAATACTGCAGTTTGAAAAATGATAATGTCGTATTAAGCTCTGTTGTTAGCTCTTAAACGCACAAATAATGTTGATCTAACATTTATTTTTTATTTTATTTATTTTAAGGTTTGAACTAACCATTGTCTTATATATTATTTATTTACTGATTTTCAATTATTACGGTATTAGTTTCGTAATATAATTAATATTAAATATTCGATTAAACAAAATATTATATTTAATATTATTCTATTAAAAGCGAAACATATTACAGTAAATACCACGAATTTAGTATTGTGTTTTATGTATTATTAAACCAAATTTTCTATATTGTATTAGTATTTATAACACAAGTATTTAAATTGTTTAAATTTAAAAATATAATTAATCTTAATGAGTTATGGTTAAACTTCCGCCCCTCAATTTTGGTATTGATTATCGATATAGATTTATTCTTCCACGAACGTTTATTACTATTAAATATTGGTCAGTATGTCAGTCTAGATAAATATTATATAAGCCCCATAGATATTGTATATTATATATAGATTAAAGTAACAGTCATGTCAAATTGAAATTACCGCCGTTTGCCAGGATCGACAGAAACCGATACTAAGTATAAACAATCAGTTAGATGTCCAATCTATAAGTTCTATATATAATATACAATATCTATGATAAGCCCTAGATAAACTCTATTCACTTTTTGGCATTTTGGCTTTAAATATAATATCACTTATTTTTTATGATAAAATAAATACATAAATGCTAAAAATGGTTTCCAAAATATTTACTTCTTGTATTATTATTTATATTGATTATATATATAACGATTATTTTTTAGTTTTAGTTAAAGTATAAATAAATATTTATTTAAGTATGTTGTTGTGGGCATTTCGAAGTTTCATAATTAATAAAGGAGAAAAAAAAGTCAGATAATTAAAACTTCAATATATATATATTTCGGATAAATTCCGTGAAGGCTATAAAATTAATAAAAGCAATTTTTGACTCATGGATTTGTATATGAATGAAATATTTAAAATTCAAACAATATATTCAAAATTTATCAATATAGTTGAGTTATAAGTTAATATTACATTTAATTTAAATATATCGTATAAATAGATATTAAAGATAGAAAGATTTTAAGGATCCATTCACGTACACGATTAATATAAAATTTTTAATTTATAATGTAAAATTTAAACATCGTAGATATCGACCATATAATTTTATTATATACATCATACATAGATTATTTACATTTTATTTAAAATATTTGCAAAAATAATTAATA
The DNA here is from genome assembly GCA_034780395.1 of Vannuccia rotundouncinata. Classification (NCBI taxonomy): domain Eukaryota; kingdom Metazoa; phylum Platyhelminthes; order Proseriata; family Coelogynoporidae; genus Vannuccia; species Vannuccia rotundouncinata. Next base: position 32,406 of record JAUZNC010060761.1, on the reverse strand, counting down.
TTTGATTTTTAACTTCTATACTTATTATAAATTCTAAACACTTTTGCACAACATATAATATGTCATAAATATTGATTATTGATATTTTATAACTAAAATACACTAATTTTACTAATTATTTTACAACCTATATCACGGAAATAATGTGTAATTTGAGGTCTAATTCTAACTAATACTCACATGACTAACAAATGATAAAAATTTAATCAAAATCTATCAATGCTTTCAAGTTCTTATATTAGGTTTGAGAAAAGAGAAGAATTGTAAGAGATGTAACTTTGTATAGTGCTTTGACGGATTAACGTAAATTTTTAATAAAATATTGGTGTTTAAGCGCATTTATATTTTGCAGGTTTCGAGATTATTGTCTAAATATTTCTAGAGTTGCAGATTTTCAAAAACTACCCCAGTTTCAGGTATCCTGTATAGCCTTAGAGCATATACACGCTAAGCTGTGGAGAGCTAACTGATAAATTGCCATATTGTAACAAATAATATTAATATTAGAAATATAATTATTACAAGAATATTTTACTCTTTCATTCAATATCAAAAATTTGGAAATAAGCTTCATATCAATTATACGAACCAGATTTTATTATTCAAACTATATACACTAAAATTTGATAAAACATGATCTGAAATCTCTAAAGTGCTTTTGTTATTTATCAGTTGATTATGGATACATGTGTCGAAATCATTTTTAAATATTGACAACTCAAAGTTCAATTATCAAAATGTCAAACTAAGAAATAGAATCTTAAAATGTGTTTTCTAAAATATTTTAATTTGAACTATGAATAAATTGTTGAAAGACGCCGCCAAATAACTCTCTTTTTATTTCTTGCATTAATTATCGGTATGAAATTTAATCCAAAATCTGGCCGAAAGAAGTTATATTATAATTGTTCTATTGCTTTCTCGTTTCATTTCGTTCATATTTCTTGTTGTAGGCGTATTATGTTCTTGACGTGTGACCCCATGCTGGCTGGCATCAATCAAATATTTAGCTGAATAACAGCATCCACATGTCATTCTATAAATAAAAATATATTTTATGAAAAGAGTATTTTTATGTTTTAAACTTATCAATTCAATAAAAAACTTAATACAAAGTAACTGCAGATAAGCTGAACAATAGAACGTTGGTAAACTCTGAATAATTATAGTATTCTTGCTATTCTACAACCGCAATTATCTGAGCACAAAATATATCGAAGCTACTTGGACTAAAAGCTTCTATCAAGCTTCATACTTTTTATTAAGTAATCAAAGCATACGAATAAACTGTGTCCTCTTGTAAATTTTAATTATGTATATCGAGACAAATTGTTATATACTAATCTTTCGAGACATCGATTTTTCCATGTAATCACTGTGTCTTAACACGTTTTATATTTTGATCAGAGCCTTATTAATAAATTTATATGAGTCGAAGTTTAATAAAGTAGTTTTGGTTATTAACAAGAACAAGTTTTATCCACGTATCAAGGGCAAAAAAGTTATTTGATAGTTCGGTTACATTCTTACAACAAGAATTCAAAGATTGACACCGTCCAATGTTTTCGTTTCCAGACGACAAACCTCTTTTAAAGAAAGTTGTAATATATTGAGTTTATATAGATAATAAAAACTATCCGTTAATAGATCTAGAAAATAATAACATGTTTTATTCACACGTTGCTGAACCAACTTTACAATATTAACAAAATAATATTAGTTTATGTTATGAGTACCTATGTCTATATATATCGTTCTTAAAAAATGTATTTTATGCAATTATTGACACAAATAGAATATATAACAAGTTGCCAAATGCGAAACCATTTTTAGTTTTAAATAATATTTAATAAATAACAAATTTTCCAATTTTTCCATTCTTACTACTTACTTTATTTAAAGTAGTACTAATTCACAGGACACTTCTAAAATACAATAAATGAATTTCAAAAGGGACTTATATAATTTTATGTTATCAGTTAAAAACCTTTCAACCAGTTTTTTTTGTAAATTAATAAATGAAACTATACAAAACAAATTTTATTTCCATTTTTTTAATATATTTTTCATTTACCATATTCTTTTGAATAATTTATTTGTAAATTTTTGACTTTAAAGATTTCTACTGATCACTTATATCAGTTGTTTAATGATTGATGGTAATATACAGAGTGAATCAAATGTATTGAAACGGGATCAGGAAAATTTTAAAAAAGCATACTATTTTACAATGATTTTATTTAGGTATAACATGATAACAATATAGTCAAGACAATGACAACATATATTGTTCAAAGTGCTAATCATCTACGGTAGTTACATTATTATAGAAGAGGGAATATTTTGGATTTCTCTCTCAATTGCTTGACCAAAAATAGCCACATTTTTGGATATGGTTCCCCTAAATCTTTACCATGGTTGCCCGAGAGTAGGGTAAACTTTGGCTCGCGAGTGTATGACCACAGGCGGGAGTTTTCGTGACCTGGCAGACCATTGAATGGGCCGCAATAATCTTGTTCTTGTATTGTGTACTCCATCAGAAATTATAGAAGACAAACTTCTCAGTGGTTTGAATATTTGAATTCATGATATTGATTTAATTTTAATCTTTAGAAATTCATTGGTAATATAAAGAAAATATTTATCCCATTGATTTTTCCGTTTGATTCATCCGGCTGTATGTTATAATTTATATTTTATACCTACCAGGCGCGCCACCCGAATTTTCCGGAAGGGGGTCGTTTTAATGCAAAATGGTTTAAAAAATAAATTATTTGTGTGAAAACTGAATATTTTTTATTACTTATGAAAAGGTGCCGATGCCTCTACAAAAGGGGGTCGTTCCACCCTGTGAAGACCCCCCCACATGGCATCTGGCAGGCCTACCTTGACATATATTCTCTGATTATTTTGGAAAATGCTAAATTATTCATGACATAGACGCAAGTTTTAAGGAGAAATTGGAATGAAAACTAAAAAGTTGATTCATTAACTTTCTCAGTATATAGTTAAGGTTGTCTTTCTTCAAATACTGTCCGCTATTTAATCAATTGTGTAAATACAACATTCAAGCACACACACACAACTTTGCTTTCTCAAATCAGTAAGATTTCGACATTATACAATCTACTCAACACACTATTCTTTAAAGTCGATAATTTTTTACGAGTATTCCACAAAGTTTCCGTTGGTCGTTGTAGATGAATATTTTTTATATAAATAAAACATTCGATTAATTTTGTTACCAATGCAATATCAACAATAAATGCGTGGAATTATAATCTGCATTATTTTGAAAGAATTCGATTTTGGTCAACTTAATTTCATTTTCTTTTCAATCTCTAAAGTAGAACTAAGTTGCATGCTAGCAAGGGAATACCTGTACAGTTTATTATTAATAAAAAACACTTTAATTAAATTGTTTTAGCAAAATGATATAAAATATAAAGCTTAAATCGAGTAAGCCTTGAATAAACAGTGCTGTGGTGTTTGAATACCCCAGAAAAGTTATGATCCTATTACACAGCCTTCATTCCAAATTGTTTACGTGCATTAGTGATGAAATATAAATTTTCACATTGCTCTAATCTTTAACTAATGCTTCAACAAACAAAAACCTTTCAAAATAATATTTTCTCACTCTAAAATGAAGCAACATCGTTGATTTAACCTAAGTCTTCGTCCAATAATTAGAATATTATGATTATTAAGGGAAAAATGTCATCTCGTAAACTTTTATAGAAATTTCATTGTGGCCAAAGAAATATCACCACGGTCTACATTTTTTTAAATTAAACAGCAATATTCCAAATAGAATCATTTATTGATAATGTACATTCATTTTATAAGTTTACAATAAAATAGAACCATAATATAAACTATGAGTTCTATATTTACAACAGCAAATTATTCAATACTTGCAGTGGTAACCCCAGTTTTAAAGCACTTCATGGATCCTTTGAGGCATTGACAAAACCACCTTTTCACAGTAGAGCGTTGAGATATCTTGCGTCCAGATCTCCTTTATCACCTCTTTCAGCATCACTGTATTTACCACCAAACAAAAGCACCAAAAAGTGGCTTGCATATCGCAGGGGCTTAGCATTTTTGGTCCATGGCGAGGAAATTCACCCGACTTGATCCCCATCGAAAATACTTTCTTGGGAGCATTTGAAGGCAAAAGTGTAGCCATGAGGAATCCCACATCTATTGCAATGCTGAAAGGGGTGATAAAGTAGATCTTGACACTAGATATCGCACCGCTCTTCTGTAAAAGGTGGTTTTATCAATGCCTCGAAGGATCCATGAAGTGCTTTAAAACTGGGATATCACTGCAAGTATTGACTAATTGGCTTTTGTATATAGTACTCATAGTTTACATTATGGTTATATTCTATTGTAAACTCATATAATGAATGTAGATTACCAATAATTGATTCTATTTGGAATATTATTGTTTTATTTTTAAAAATGTAGACCGTGGTGATATTTCTTTGGACACAACTGTATACTTTTCGTAAACATAAAAATGATCTAGGAATAAATTATATTTTTTTAATAAATATATAAATGAACATTGAAAATACGAAAAATATAAACATTATTTTTTTTATATTATTCGAGGTATTTCAATTTGTTTTGTTTCGATTAATCTAAAATCATTGAAGTGTCTTGCAATATTGTGACATATGATTTGGGTAAAATTTAAAAACATTATCATTAATTCTTCATTCTAATTTTTAAAACTACTAAATATTTAATTTATATTGATTTGAAAATCAACATTTTAATTAATAAATAAATTAACAGTTGATCTTGAGATATTCTGATAAAGCTTAACAAAATGGGGCACTTATAATCGCTAAATTATTAGAATGTCTAAATTATGCAAAATTGTAAAATTGAATTAGTATACTTTGCAAATATAACAAAATAAATATATTAAAACATTGTAATGAATATTATCTTGCCTCGCTGAAAACTGAATATGCAATTTTACTTATATTTATATATTTCTGTAAAATTTAAGCATTTCAGTCAGATATATCAGTCATTGAAAAATTCTTTCCTATTTAATACAATTGATATAAAAAAATGACGATTATCAAATTCAAAATTAAAATTATGTAATATATTTTAAATATGTGTAATTTGCTTCTGAGATATATCTTCGTCAATCAAACTTATTGATTTTTTTAATAAATCAATATATTTTAATCTGATAGAAAAGTTAAAATAAAAAATGTGTTATTAAAGTGTTTATATAATTGTACAATTTAAACATATTTTGTTATTTTCAATAAAATAATAATATGATTTGTTTAATTACACGTCAGAAAAAAATAATGCTTATTTTGAGACAACTCATTAAAACTATATAACCAGAATTACCTAAATATTTATGACTGAAAAATTATAAGTTTTAATTCAGATATATATACGAATTATTTTTCCATTTCATCCTTTTAAACACCGAAATGTATTATAAAATTCTAATATATAATTGGAAAATAGAATTTGCTATTTGTTCATCTCTCAAGCGAATAATCCCCCGACCAATGATTTAAATCAATCACTGTGGTTTGAATCATTATATGTTCTGTAGTATATTTTACAATACAAGTTACTATACACCATCTCAAAAGGTTTAACATTTCGCAACCGGAATAGTTAAAAAAATTGTTTCTGGGGTGTAGTTTACCACATAAAGGACGTAAATGTATCACATTTTCTTTCGATAAACTGTCAATATTATATACATGTACCTAACGTCATATTTAGTATTTTGGAACACGTTGATTTTTAGTTGTAGAATTAATATAACTATATAGCTGCAATAAAAATATTTTTGAATCTCTTATTTGAATTCTTAACACATTTTATATGAAATTTTCGTCATTACAATATTGATTGTGATATTGTTTTTCTAAATCCTTTACGGCATCACTCGATACGAATGTTTTCAGGGAGACAGTTGGAATAGACACGTTGTCCTGAGTTAGAGTAAAGTTTGTCATGTTCAGGGGATATGGGTCATATTTAGCGAGTACATCCGCGGTACTAGCCACTACAGAAGCTCCAGAATTCTTTGTGTTTTTTGACTTTGCTGATTTCATTACATATTTCGATAGTCTGGGCGGTTCATTGTGCTGTCGTTTTGATTTTCGTCTTATTTCGGCGGCTCTTGGTCGACTGTCTGCAAACAAAAGGCCTCGAACGATGTAGAATAGCACTTCTCCCAACTCAAAGAAGACAAAGATACTGAACCCAAGGAATAGAGAACAGACACCACCGATCATGCTCAGGAGATTGTACAGCTTAAAGTCTTCTCGTTGTGTTATAACCTTGGGTGAGAAATCTTGTCGTTTAACATCAAGAACAATAAAGCTATCATGAAAGTCCCGGGCAAGCATTAAAGCAGCAGCTGCCTCTTGCGTCCTATTCGCAGCGATCAAGTCTTCGAATTTTTGAATGCTTGCAATCGGTCCAGATATACGTCCTGAAGCTTTCAATTTTGTGTACAGATGATGTAGCATACTACGGCGAAAGCCTATTGTGGAGGAGGTTTTCACTGAATTAGTGATGCGAATACAGGGCTTTTGACATTTATTGTATTTCTGTTGATCGTAGATAAGTTTAGTGTCTATGAGACACTTAGAATTGTTGAGCACTCTGCTTTCAACGTTCGGATCGTTAACAATGTTCTCCCAGGGCCAATATTCACAGTAAACTGGTTTCTTATAATCCGTTAAGCGCATTGGCAAGGTAGGATCAAGACATCCACATCTTTGTCGAATGAAGTTTTGAAGTTGCTGTTTCTCACAGGCGTCAACCGTATAGTTGTATGTGATATTGTTGGCTTCTATTGGCAGTGAAAGAGCATCCACTGTGCAATCTCCGTAAGGTGAGGACATATAATTGGTGAATACAGTGTCAAAAGTTATCTCATTGATTGATCCTGGCGATAAATCGATGCCTTTAGACATGTCAGGTCGGGTGGCTGGTTGGTGAACCACAACTCTAGCCCCCTGACGCCATGTTTCTGGTAAATCTGACATACACTGACGACACTCAAGAAGAGATTCAGCGGACTTACCTTCAGTTACGTTGACATAGTTCTCTAAAAATAGCGTGATGCTGAATCCATTGGCAGTGTTTATGAAAGTATTATTGACCGTAATTGTGTAGCAGAAAAAGTGCTTACTGTCCACAATTCGTTGTGTTCTGCGCATTGACGTGGAACATTTAGACCACATTGCTATACTGGTAAGACCCAAAGAACTCCCCGTATTGATGCGACATTCAACAATAAAGTCCTCTTCAGCCGGGGTGTAGATGGGAAGATCATAAACTTGGAACAGTTGGAAGTACTGACTGTATCCTGGATAGCTGAGCGGAATTGGTCTGATTCTCTGTCCATTAGTTGCTACCCAATTAGTATATTGCTTGGCAAACCAACTTGGTGTTCTGCGTTCTACAAGTTCCTCTCCAATCTTTGAGAGAGGTCGATGAGGGCAGACTGTCAGCGAGGGAAATGGACTTACTCGTTTAGCTTCTTGAGTTTCAAAACTCGTCTTGAATTGAATGAATGAAGTGATGAGAAAATATAAGCAGACAATTGCTGAACTCAGAAGAATTGTAAATATGGTCGACCACAATAGACGAGCCTGCGGACTAATGGCCCTGGAAACCCGTGGTAACGCCCTTAAACTTGTGTGGGAACAGAACCAGTTCAATTCAGCATTTATAATTCGAACTAAATTGTGCAGCTTAACGAAGCAACCTTGGTAACAGGACGCCGTTAACCTGGGAACATTGGGAGGTGTGGCAGGTCGCTCTGCAGTTATATCGATATTTTCTTGAGAATATTCAAATCCGGAGTTCCTCATTTCGAGAGATATTTCGATTGGGGAGTGATTAGAACTTCTGGAAAAGTGCCTTTATTCCAAATATGTCAAATAAAAGTTCTCTACCGAAATAATGTTAACCAATCGGAACTCTTCATGACCGAATTCCTCAAATAACTTGAAAATTGTTAATAGTGTTGAAGTATGAGCAATTCGATAATATTCTTGAAATGTAGCAATGCTGTATGTTTTCACATTAGATTTATACATAACAGATTAAACGTTAACAAATGACTCAACATTTTGAATGAAAAAATGTACAGAAATATTAATCAATTAATATTGGATAATAAAGAAAATACCAACTACATCTTTTATATGTATTCAGATAAAAATGACAACTATATTGAGAACAATAAATATAAACTGTGTTTTAGAAACAGAAAGTTGAAAGTCACATATCGACACGGTAATCTCAAACTGGTAACCATGGATTTAAATACCTAATTAAATATTCCTCAATCTGGTTTCTGTGTTTTGATTTAAGAAGTTGGAGCTAGTGCATGGGAGGTTATATTCAACCCAGGATGAAAAGAAATATTGACATTTTCCTTTCTGTCTCTTACAGCAGCAGCTCTATGTGATCATTATTTGCATTTAGCTATTTAGATTAATTAAACAATATCAGAATTTTCTATCTCCAGGGCATGTTTGTTACTTAATTCTGTGAATTCACACTGAAAATATTATATAAATATTTATATTAATTAATATTGTAATTAATAAATCTGAAATATAATTAAACAATTTAAATGGAATGATAACAAGTCTAAATTGTCTAAAATATATTTTTGAGGTAATTTATGCGATAACGTATTAATTGATTGTGGTTATTTTTATGCTATTGCTGGTGTTTAAATGTTTATTCACAAATTTGGAAAATTAGAATAATCAATGCTTCTAAATCCATATTGTTTAAATGGTTTCGATTAGAAATAATCTTAAAACATTATTAATCAAGAATCCTTTCTGTATGAATGACATACACCATGATATGAATCATATATAGTGTAACCAGAGTAACATTCACAGTGCTTCATAATTTTTCACTAATAGAATACAATGTTGTTTATTAATATCGTTTCAATAAAATGAAAACGTTTTATTATTCTTTGACTCATGCATAAATTTAAAAATTAACGTACGAAAAAGTCAATCCGGTTAAAAATATTGTATTTGTAAAATTATATTTAAAAATTGTAATTGTTCATTTTTTTGAAAATACATGTAATTTAATCTGTCTTTCTCCTTTTAAATCTTAATCAGATTTTAAGAATTGCATTAAACTATCAGAAATCTTTTAAAATTTGAAAATTAAAAATTAGACTGCTGCTCATAGTGAAACAGTAGTATATTGGGTTATTTCAAATAACTCTGAATCTTCCTACGTAATGAACTATAAAATATTGAATCAGTTTATCTGAACATTATTCAAAATGTAGCTAACTGCTGATATTAGCAAGCTAAACATTCTCAATATTGTACACTGCACTGCACTGTACTCATACCATACCATACACTGCACTGTACTCATACCATACCATACACTGCACTGTACTCATACCATACCATACACTGCACTGCACTGCACTATACTCATACCATACACACAGAACTGTACAATAGTTTTTTTAGAAAGATAACTATTGTACTTATGTATTTAATTCTATAATTTACTGAAAATATACCTATCTATATAAATATATGTTGCACCTTTTAATTGTTTTGCCTCGGACAAATTTTAACTCTGGCTGCGGGCCAAAACCAGTAACTTGACACACTTGTTAAGTATGCAGAGTTGCCACAACTTTTTAAATCAAAGTTACATACTTAATAGTTGACCTAAAATATTTTCTATATATACTCCTAAAATATTAAGTTCATAGGGCTTCTAACTTTTTTAATGACAACTTGAAGGTGAAGAAACATGCCTTTTTTATACAGTTGAATCAATAGGTTGTAAAGTAAGCTATGTCAAAATTTTAAAATGTAAAGATTTGTATTTGCACTTCAAGATGCATGACGAAAAATCATAATTTATAGTTATTGAAATTTGTATTAATCAATTAACTTCGAATATAAGTGTTACCTAGTATAATAGTCACATAATTTACAAAGATTTATAATTGTTAAATTTGGTAGTATCGTATATTATTATACTGTTAGTACAGATCGTGCAATGTCTGTAGTTTTATATCTACAATTCTTTTTGGGTCAGTCTCTGTCATGTGTGCTCTCCGATATTGGATTTATTCATCATGTAAGTTGCGTCACGCATCTATCTTACTAGTATTATTGTGCAATAATGCATTTATGGCTAATACATTCCTTTAAAAACGAAGGATAACACAAAATGGATAACCTTCGTCAGTGTATCCTGACAAAGAAGAATAAGAGGGAGATAGCTACCGAAATTGCTGCCTAGATACGGTAAGGAAGTTTTGAAAGGCGGTCTAATTTTGATAGTGCAGAAGGGAATCACAACCTGAAGAAGCAGTAATAAAATTACAAACAACTCTAACGAGAAAGATAACAGGTAAATGCGGTGCTTGAAATCTGCGCAGGTTTACCAAAACAACAGAAGAAACCTGGGTGATTGAATTAAAGGAATAATTTGACAAAGAAAATTAATCCGTAATGAAAGATCAGGGATGATAAGGCTAGGAGAAAAAAAGCAAAGCTCGTGATCTTGAAAAAGTCGCGACTGCATTCCCAAGGACATATAGATCGGACCAATTAGGAATATAGATCACGTATAGGTCCGATATATTGGTCAGATATTTACTGAATTAGAGGAAAATTTTGAGGTCAATTTTGTGATAATTTCTTTACATTGTAAAATATAATTTGCATTTTTTATAATTACATTTACATTATAAAATATTTTATATTTCATTCCGTTTAATATTACTGGTTACATGTATAAATTTTCATAAATATTATATTATTTGTGATAAAGTATTGAATAATTCAAATTAATGATGTCTGTGAGCATTTTTTTCTTTTTAAGCAAGTCAGCAAAATGATTACCAACCTTTTGTAGCTCTGAATTTTTACTGAAGTGTAAACTTTACAAAGGAATTAGTTATATGTTACATTTAAAATGTCTGGATGGATGATTTGGGAATAATTATTCTGCGTTTAAAGATTTCATAAAAAGAAAAAATTTCTAAATTATCGGAAATACTTTTTTTCAATCGAAATCACGTACTAGTACATGTCACGTCATAATATTCTTACAACTTGTTATAGTTAAGTAAAATTTAAACTTCGCATTTGTGAATATACATACATATATATATATAAATGTTATTAAAAATAATAATTTTTATTTTTATTTTTGTTTTTGTTTAAATTTTAGACAGGTAGGTTTTATTTTATATATTTTATTTTATATTTTATATTTTATATTTTATTGTTTTATATTAGTTTTTTATTTTAAATAATTGACGAAAATTATTAATATAGAAATAATTTAGTAAGTTTTTGTCAATAATAACTAAATAAGAAGAATCTGTTTTAATTAATTAAAAATATACAGCCCATTTTATTGCAATTAGTAACTTGCAAAACTCTTGACAACTGGTAACGATACCTTTTTCGTGTTTTAATTAACAACCGAATTGGCTGCATTATTAGATTTTGAGAGGAAGAGTCTATATGGCCAGGCCAATATCAACAAACGCAATACTCTTTAAGTCAATATAGGTCATTCCGTCTGTTGAGTATATTAAAGTTAAATTTATTAATGTTTTCATGAAACAGAATATATGAATCAAACTATGAACGAATTAAACTGAATATATCCTATTTAATAAAATGTGCATAATTAAATAACGGTAAAATACTGTAAAAGTAAAGCGTAGCAATCTATATAAAATGCTATTATTTAAACGAAAATAAATAAATATTATATAAGTCAATTTATAAGTCAACCATACATAATTATTTCCAGTATAATCATTAAATGTTTTTAAAACGTTATCTTTAGAATCGTTTGAACAATCTGATCTGATACAGAAAACATCTTATTGTGTATTCTCAACTATATAACATATAAAAGAAAATGTTGACGTCGCGGAAAACTTTTATTACAACACAAAGATCAGAAATAAGATAAAGATAAGATTTAAAAAATCGAAATTTTATAATTTCGTACGATAATGATTAATATGAATATTATCAAAAAGGTTTTGTGCATATGGAAGACCATACATTTATATAGCTCAAAGATACAATTTTTTTAAATTTCATTTGTTTTAATCAAATGTTGCATAAACATAATTACAAAAATACTTCAAACACTTAAATTTTGATATCAAAAGATATTTTTCCATTAAAGTAGAAAGTGGTGCTAATTTCTGCAACAACAATCATAGTCATATCCAAAACAATAATTGTAGATGTATTTTTATGTTTTCCATTTCAAATATTTAAATAATATAAAAATAATTTCATTAACGTTTCATTTTCGTTTTTACTATAGTTTTTTATAAGCGATAAAATGGCTAATAGTTAATATGTAATATGATGTGAAAATATAAATTGACAAAAAATATATAATTTGTTTATGCATTCATCTATTTTACACTTTACTGACTTCCAAAACATAACAAAAATTATCAAAATCGATTATGATAAAAATTTTAAATTAATCAATAAAATCCACATCTATTTTTAGTGATCTTGATGCTCTCTGGATAGTCATGTAGAATTTCACCAATTATGATGAACAACGTTGGATGAATATAAAAACTCCAGTTTAGCATATTTGAAATATTTCCAAATGTTTTTAGTTCAGTTTGTATAACTTTAGAAATTATCTAGCAATAGAAATAGTAATAGGGGATACGAATCGATTAGATATCTCAATTATTAGATATCTCAATTAGTCATGTATGACATTGGTTTATTCAAAAAAAGTTTGGATGAATATATTGGAAGTTGAAGATGAATAGGGTTGTATTGTGTAACATAATATATCCATTATTTTGCTGATGTTGAATTTTAATGAATCGTCAGAACAGTTTTCCACAATTTTCCGCTAAAATGGCTTAAATCGCGGGAGGGGAGGTGGGGTCATGCAGTTGTCAGTAGACTAGTTGCCGAAATTACATTCCCTTACTACTCTTTAACCTTTTACATTAGATTAATAATATTTATACATCATTTGTTAATATGTAATTCACACTTTTGCGTCAAAAAAGTACACAAATATGGTTCTGATTTGTCGCTTGTATATCTTAACCATTTTTTGGTAATTTGTAGCTATGTAAATTGCATATATAAAAATACATGAAATTATTTTCAATACTGATAGCCGCCATTTAAATCTGCGACACATCTATAAATTGATTAATTAAATAACTTTGTTTAAAGTAATTTAGAGGGATCCAGAAATGGTTTCTGCTAATTTAATTTCTTGTAAAGTAATAAATTCAACATTGTTAATTAAATTGATGAAGTATAAACTACACTGTAAATATTTTCAATAAATATATTTCTTAAGAACAAAAATGTACAGGAATACACACTTCTACGTATCTACAGGTGGTTTATACGTTTTAAATGAATACTTCAATGTTTGCCATGAACATGTGTTGCTAATCGTATTACTACATTTCAAGTTTACATAAAAAGAATATAATTTCTGAACTATAATATATAACATCAATCAATAAGCTAAATATTTGTTTACGAATATACGCTTTGTCTCATTCCATTAGTTGTAAATTAATATTATAGTAACATCTGTTTTACAAAGTATTGTTTTAAGTTAATTATGAAAATTATAATTATTATAAATTTTTATTACTTTTTTATTACTCTATTTTATTACTTTATGGTCTTAAAATTATTAAATTATTACAAAATATCAATTTAAAAAATCTCATTTTAAAAGGTATCCACTTTTTATATTATTTTTATTTGTAATTCACTTTTTTAAAAAGAGAGTGATTTTCTTAAGTTTTTGTCGACCCTTTGATAATTATAAACTTTAACATCAGAATTTTCATTTAGTAAACAAATAAATTATGATGAAATTCTATAGAATAATAATATAATAATTAAAAACAACTCCTGTTTAACCTCCCCCTAATTGGTATTAACCATCACGTCTTTTTTTGTGAATTATTATCAACTTTCCCGAGACAAAAAGTATACTTTGATAGAATAAAATAAATAAATCTAAGGATTGAACTTTTGCTAGATTAGCTCATGTATTCTCTCTCTCTAACATCTGACAATAGGAAACTAACAAGACGCTTTTTTTGTGGATTTGTTCTGATTTATTTTAGCGTTGTCTACATTATTTATGATAATTGTTAATCAACAAGTTATTACGTTCACATGCGTCTAACATTAATTATCTCTGATTTTTGATTGTTGATGTTCTGAATTTATTACATTTATTAATAAAATTGAAGAAATTGATCATATAAATACTTACATATTTTAAAATTGTTATTTAATTGATATTAATATTTGAGCAGTTGTGCAATATAAAGCATCATTGCAATCAATGACTGCATCTTCTATACTTTGACAACATTTATTACAGATTATGATTTGGAAAAATTAAATTCATGAATCCTCTCTTGAGAAAACAATTTTTATTTCATATCAGCAAGATAATTTAGTTTCATGCTAAGAACGCAGGTTTTAATGAAATAGTTAATAAATTATTACAATTTCTCAATAGAACACGTTCTTTTTCTTTAGAGATTTGGATCTATATAAAAGAAAATTAATCTTCTTAAAATAAAGAAAATAACTGCAGAGTAATAGTTTATATGTATAAACAATAACAATTCAAAATAAAATAAAAATGTGCTTAATTCAACGAAGAAAGAGATGGTTAGTTCTGAAAGAATCATAATTTAAAATAATGAATAATTCGTAAATCTTGTATTTTCAATTGTATTAAATTTAATCAATAAATTCATAGATATGTTTATAGAATTTGATTTTAATAAAAACATCTGTAATTGACTTATTTTGATGATACCTTTGTATACATCTTGACAAGAATTAGACATATTTTATGGTTAACTTGTTACTTGTATTCCTATATTGCTCCAAACAATACATATTAAAACAGGTGACTTATTATTTTGATATTTAAATTTTAACCTCACAAGAAACCTATTTTTATGACTTTGTAATACCGTCTTTTTAGGTTGATATCAAAGTAAAAAGTAGAAAGAGTTGCTTGAAGAGATATGTAAACATATAAGATCGAAATATATAATTAATGACCGCTAAAAATGAGATTACAGATAATTTATTTTTGTATATAAACAGTTATAGAAGATAATTATTGATTTACAAGTTAAAATAGATTTTTTATATTTAAGTTTGTTAGATTTGATAGGATCGAATTGAAAACATTTATAGTCATTTTAATAAAAAATGTTATGCGTTTTTATCTATTTTTATCTCACGCTAATTTTAATATTATCTCCGGCCGGGGCATAATATTGAATGATAATTTAGCGATTATACCACTATAAATACTGAAAGTACACATTTAGAAAACTTAATGTAGCCCAAATCGAAAATGTAGCAAATTTTTGTATATTCAAAAGATTGAAGTGGCAAACAATGGAAATAAATGCGTTGTATAACAGTAATTCCTTTTTAATTAATAGTAACACTGCAGTTATTGAATGTGCAGTTCACAACCTACTTGATTCATTTGAGCAATTCCGACTCCGCACTTATTATTGATGCAACTTCCATCTTTGCAAACTTGCTTCCTTCGCATATATCCTTCAGCTACTGCATTACTCTTTCAACGACCCAGTTGTTTGAGTTGCAAATGATGGATTGCTCCATTGTTAGCAACTATCGAGGCTTCTGATCTGCGGAAACACTGAACTTCCCCTCTAAACCCAAAGATTTTGTAATTGTTTCAGGATACTTCGATATCATATAAATTCTTATTACGTGAATTTTTGGTTTTGCGTTGTTACCAAATTTATGAAATATTAATCGAACACTATTTTCTTGAAACAAATAGAGATAACGGCTCTTGGAGATATGTATAACTCACGACCTTCGCCTGCCTGATCGGTCTTGACTGGCGGATGATAACAACATATAGTTAGTTCCATCTTTGCGAATATCCTCAAAGTTCAAATAGGTCATTTCAGAGACCCTAAGTGCCCCATATATGCCCATAATAATTGCCACTTTGATTGGTAAATTTTCGTTTGATCTTTCTGATTCAGCCAAAAATTTATTCACGTCTTGAATATTCAGTATAGCAGTCCTCAGTTGTTCATGTTTGTTTTGGAAAGGGGTGACGGATGGGATCAACCAATCCTTTTTAGATTTTGAGATATTTGTTAATACATGATCGATGCACGCTGTCATAATGTAGATACCTTCAATTTGTTGGACAATTCTCTAAAAAATCAATGAAAGTTCTAATTATCGATCCACGCTGAGTATTGAACTCAATATATCGGTAGTACCTGCAACGCTCATAATATACGGCACTACTTTTACAATCCATTATTTACCATTATCCATTATATCCCTTATTATTTTAAAAGAACTCTTTAATTACTTTAATAAAGCCAAATAACTTTATTTAGTGACAAAATTTTTAAATAAGCTATGCGCATGAATCAATTATCACTGAATAATTTGCTTTGTATCACGGTTTTTCTTATTTATTTAGTGAAGGGGGTAAAATTGTATTTTTTTAAATTTCGATTCAAATAGATAAAAACTCATAAAGAATATAAATGGCTTCGCCCTCCTGACCAAAAAATGTTTATGCATTTTCGTTGCATAATGTACTATTATGATCAAGATTATAAACATTTTTTGATAAATACATAATGTATACATGTTAAGCATTTTGCATAATTTCAATGTACATTCTGAATCATTTATATTGTTTTTGGTTATTTTATTCAGCAAAAAACTGATAATCTAAACTACCTAATAAGATAAATGTTGGCAAACTATTAGATATGTTTGTGAAATTAGAATTGACAACCATTTAATCTTCCTTTTTTTATAATTATATTCAGATGCTAACATCACACAAATTCAAATAAAAGTTCAATGTTAAAATAAATAAAATATAAAAAAATTTTCAACACTGTTAAGTCGAGACCCGAGAACAGCACATGAGACGAATGCGACGACACATTTTGTTGAATTCAATTTTGTACTGTTTATTAATAAATGCACAGGCAAAAAGATTGAGAGCTACTCTAAGTCCCGAAATTGTATAACTTACGACCTCCAGTTGATAAATGTACCAACGGTGTCGAGAAGAATTAATACAGTCCCATTTATCAAGAGTGGTTTCAACGTTTTCAAGAAGTAGAACGAAGTTCTGGATGACTAGAGTCGGAAAGAAACACACAATAAATATAATCATGGCCAAAGATGCTCGCTTCGCTGTGCGACCTTCAATACGACGCTTCCCTTGAATGTTGCTGCCTTTATTGATGACGCAGACAGATCCGACGATTTGATTGGATAGTCCACCGCTAATTGTGACCAATTGTGTTGCGTTATCCTGATGAATCACTTCAATCTGTTGCTTCTCCTTTCCGGCAGGAACCTCCAAATGCGATGGATCTGGAGTCTTTAAACCCGGATCTTTTGCAGACTCTTTGAGAGACAAATCTGAATTCGATCGGACATCGGCAACCTCTTCCTTAACTTCTTTGTTTGCTTGAATTAATTCAAGTTTAATTACGACTGGTTTATGCTTAACTGCACTTTTATCAACTGTTGGAGATTTTGGTCTCAGTTCACTTTTCAAAGAGTTATTGTTATTAGATTGGCTGGAGCAAATTTTGATTTTTACTTTTCGTTTCGGAATCCATGTCACTTTAGAGGCATTGTTTTCATCTGGTATTTTAGTCGCTACTTGACGGTCTAGGGAAACCCTGCTATGCTCGACAGACGAGGATGGAGCCACTTTATTCTTTCCAGGGTTGGAGCTGTCGTTTTGTTTGAAATTAAGTTTCATAAGAATTAGTCCGTATAAGATGAATACGACGACAATCGTTATCAGGATTGATAAAGACATAAAAATGGTCGAAACAATTTTACTCAAAGTTCTTTCTTTAACCTCAACCGTCATACATGTTTCCAAATAGAATGTTCCAGGGAACCAGATTGTCTGAATTGTACTTAATAATGTACTTATGAAGAGAGTTAGAATAACATTTATCTTGATTTTTTGAAGTCTCTTTCGCTTCTTGAGCGGATGAATAACGGCCTCGAGGCGATCATAGCTGATGGCTATTAACATTCCCATCTGAGCTAAACTCGTGAATGTGTCGAAATAATTGATGACGGTGCAGACAATCTCCGAAAGAGAGGTCATCACTGGGTAACTTTGGGAATGCGGAGTATATATGAAAAGAAGGCAGGTCGAAAGTACTCGACCTGGCATGTACAGTAGCGCTATGGAATCAATAATAGATAAACAGATAACTGGAATGTTGGCGATGCCCCGAAGGGTTGCAGACTGTGAAACACCAAACAGGACAAAGGCATTGCCCAGACATCCGCAGATAATGCTCACAACCTGAATGATTATGCTTGTAAAGAGAATAATTTGTACAAAATAATCTGGTGACGTCATTGGACACGGGACCGAACTGTTTCCTGAATATGTTCGCATTTTAACAGCAAAGAATATCTGATCGTTAAATTACCTTTAAAAAAACAATAAAACTGAAATGTCTTGTCGATAAATATGTGAATAAAACCGAAAATACATTTACACAACTTTAAAATGATTGGAGGAGAAAAAATATTCCTAACTCCTATGATAGCAGACAACACAGCGCATGGATATGAAATAAATTTAGAAATATAATCAAAACAGTACACGAGATAAATGATAGGAGATAGTTAAAATGTAATAAATAATTTATATTGCTTTTAAAGTATTGTTAGTATTGAATCTTATAAATACTTTTAAAAATAAACTTTATATAATTTTTAAATTTGATGTATTTTACAATTGAAACCACTATTCATCTCAAGAACCACTAGGTGGATTTCAACATCCCCTATATTACAATGAATAGATTACAATGCAATATTTTTCTATTAGTAATTAATGTATTGGTATAGATTCTGTGACGTCATCAGTAAATCTTCCCCTATACTTAAATGTAAATTATTCACCGACATGATATATCTACAGAATCAATGGGTGTATTTTAACGTATGATACCTAAAAATGACCCCATTCATTAGATTAAAATGCAATATTTTTGTATTACTGATTAGTTTATTAGTATAGGATCTAATAATGGAGTAAACATTGGTATTGTTATACACAGTTAACAATATTACAATAAACAAAAACACAATTGTCTCAAATTATCTCAATAAAAAGACAAGACATTGTATACAACGTAACGACAGCTGCATTTCGTTTTCTTGAACGTAAAGTAGGTACGCATATTTCGCATCACTCCATGCAAGCGACATCTGGTGACTTCATTCAACTTTGACATTAACCATTGAGACCACTTGAAATGTCTGTCACGACGAATTCGCCCTTCTATTTCTTCACATATTGCTATTGTGGGGTTATTCATTTATGTTAAATAAAAAGAAAACATTAATTTTGAAATTAAGGATGTAAGAAGAAAAAGATTGTTAGAGAGTAGATTATCTAAATTATATCAAATAACAGAAATATAGAAATAAAATCATTTATATTGGAGAAAATTTATAGCTGATAATCAGTAGATAATGTGTACTTATTGATATTTTCTTGTGGTCAAGTAAACAAGTAATCTAGTTAAAATGAGGTAATTAATGTACCTAAGCTAGATAAGATTATATGAAGATGCTACCTATATTGACAAGAGAAATAAGCTGGCCATCGAAAACAGTTGTGACCACTGGGTTGGTCAAGGGTGCAGTACAAAAACACCATTAATATACAACCAAATGGCGGGGGTCTCTAGATATTTTCGATTTTCGCACGAGAAGAAAATAAACGATAGATACAGTGGCAATTAAAGAAAAGAGAGAGAGACGGAAAGAAATAAAATTAAGAATTGATCAATTTTAAATTTTAAAATTTGTTTTAAACCTGAAATTTTTTCTGGCCGGTTTAGCCGGAGTAGACTGTAAATCTAATTTTTAAAAAAATGGATTATTACAGCTTTAAAATCAATATTAGAAGGGAATATTGAGTAAATTATTAGATCAGCTTATCTTCAAATCTAGTAGAAAATGGGTGAAGAGTTGAATACACAGAGCCACCAGAATAATCATCTCATATATAACTAAATTAATAACACAAAGAATTACGTAGCACTAAATGATTGATTAATTTGTGTAAAATATTATTTTCATATATTATAAATTAAATATATTAAAATTAAGAAAGTTTTGATTTCCAAATCGCCTCCGCAACATCCTTATATTTATGTTTACATATAGTTACAAATATTTTACATTTACTGGAGTGGGACGGATCCATGGGGCAAGGTCGTACATAATTAATTTTTATTTAAAAAGTCTTATTCAAATTGTCGTAATAAGTAAATAGTCTTATATGAAAAAGTCGTATGAAAATTAGTATTTAATATTCAAATTGTGGTATCGCATATAAGGTCGTATTTAAAATAAAAATCTTTGTATAATCAAAGAATAGCTCCGAGGAATTATATACGACTACCTATTTAAAATAAGTCATTGTAATTACAATTTTTTAATGAAGACTTTACAAAAGCTATTATTTAAATGACCTTTTAATTTACGATAAAATAAATACTATAAGTGTGGCTAGTTTATATATTTAATAAAACACCCACCTAGTCTAGTCCATTTAGTGTTGAACCTCAAACAAAATAGTAGAGCTGATTTTTTGCACAGCAATACTTATGTCCCCCTGAGTGACCAAACCAAAATCCGCAACTATCAGACATTGTAAATATATATTTTTAGGTCGTAAAATTATTTATAATACACAATTGCATTTTTTACATATTTAATTTTTGTATAACTCATTTCATTAATTTACCCAACATCAGTTGTTATGTTGAACTTCGGGCAGTTCAGTCCTTCGCACATAATGCACTCAAATGTACAGGCTAGACCAAACTTGCGGCACATGATATTTTTTTGTCATATTCAGAACATCCACACCGCACTACTTTGATCAAACTTGTGGTGTAGGTGGAAATTCGGTCATCATTGGCTTCATAAGATTGCGTCTTCCATTTCAACAAGCGTCAATCCCCAGTCTTTTGGATCTAATAGTTCACGACTGGCGGCTTCTTGCCAGCGTCCACTGTTGAACTTGAAGGTAAACCGTAATGATAAAACGGTGCAGTCGCAGTAGTTGGTGGAAGCGACTAGAGATCCACTGCTATTTCTAGTTTTCTCCATGAATTCGCATCTAAATTCTCTCCAGGTTTTCCACCATAAGCAATGTGAAGAGAATTTGCTCCACAATACTGACCTAAGAAACTGTCTAAAATTATCTAAAAATGGTGGGTTGTTAACCTTATTATACATTGATCTCTTCCAACACCAAAAAGTAAAGAGGTTGTCGCAGCCACTGATTGCATGGATGACTGGCATCATCATCATGTCCAAGCTTTTACTGATTCAAGTTTGGCCTGCAATTCCATAAAGACTAAATTTGTTGTATCATCAAGAGAATCCATAGTCAGCTCGATTAAGTCATATCTGCGATTCTTCAACTCTGTTATTCAAAAATCAGCTCTGTACTGTGTATTGGGGGGTTCGGGTCATTTTGAGTTAAATGGACTAGATTAATTGGAAAAAGGTTAATCAAACGGGAAATCAAAAATTTCAAATAAATATATTCTTTACCATTAAACCGTTGAAAAGTAATCATATTTAGTCTTTCAGTAAATAATTCAATCTAATCGAGACGTCTTTTGGCTATTTGAATAGGTTTCTATTGAGCAACTCTCTACCAATGAATAATCTTACTGTTGCTAAATACTGGTTTTAATTTTTACATCAAAAAATAGTGAATTTCGCAAATCATAATTAAATCACTACATAACAAATACTCTAAGACAAAACGTAACCAGCAATACTATTTTATATCTGTATGTCAAACATAAAGCTGAACTCTATCCAGAGTTTATAACTAATTATTTTTTTTTATTTAACTAATTTTTAACTAATAACTAATTTAGGGATAAAATTCAATAGATAGTTCAAAATAAACTAATGGGATTTTAGAATATCAAAATAATGATTAAATTGTAAAAATAAATATATTTTCTGTATATAAACTGTTGGACATAATTAATAAAAAATACTGTGCCATTAGTTATAGAATAGAAAACAATTTAATCGGACGAAGTTTTGTTGACATACTTTATATCTCAAAAAGTAGAATCAACAATATGAAGTACATAAAATAGTGATAATTTATTCAAGACATCATACATATCCAGGCTGACGGCGAAGTGTATTTACAAATCTGAGAAGTCCAGTCCAGCCAGTCACTATAGCAACAGTTAAGGTTGTTGATAAGTAGTCCGGTTGGCAAGCACAACTTCAAGTATGGAATCATCATAATCAATTGTATTATTGTTCATAACTCTATCCTGTGTTGCTAGGGTCGAGTCTGTTGCTAGGGGTTCCTTTGTCTCCCCTTCTCTCCTCAGCCAAGGATGATCGAGCGCCTGTAGTGCCGTGGCCCTCTTGTTCGCATCATAAGTTAGCATGGGTTCAAGGAAGGAGGCAAAGTCCTTGGCTGACGATTCGTCCCATTCATACTTGTCACGAAGGACTTTTTGAAGACTCCAAGGTTTCAGGTTATCAATATGTCGAAGCTCCCCTACAGAGGCAAATGTTGTTCAGTTGAATATTTTAATTAATTGAGTAATAATATTTCAATATTTAGGAAAATCTCAATAGCAATAATTTAATTAAAAATGGAAAAATAGAGAATTTTTATGACCAAAATTGTTTATTAAACATGTAATCAAAATGTGACGAAAAAGTGAATATAATACAAAGCTATAACCGAAAAAAAGATAATTAAAATATCTGCCACAACGACAAAAACCAGTGGGGAATACTTTTAATTATTCTACAAATTAGACTGGATCATCTGGGGAGAATATTGCAAATCACAATTATACGATTTGTGGGAAAATAAACAAAAGAAAAGAAAACATATTAAAGTTTATTTCTTATTAAATATTAAGTATTTATTTTAAAATGTATCAAAATTCGATATATTAATATTTTTTAATCACAAATGAGAGTAATAATTTACCAACGACTATTTCATTGCTGCCGCCCGTTAATCTTGTGTATTATTTAAATAGCAAAATCAAATCAAAATTGAAGTTTTTTTATTTCGTTTTACATCTGGTTTACACCTTCAATGATTAAACTACTAAATGTTATTTAGTTAAAAGTAAAAGTTGATAATGGTAGATCAAATTCTTAAGAAGATTATAAAATTATAGAAATTGAAAATAGAAATAATTCCCTTGTGTTGTTCAAACAGTACCTTTTTCAAGTTATCTTCTTGCGTAAATCGTGTTTATCTACAGCATTATCACCAATTAAGACATTTTAGAAAGTTTGAACTATGTTATTAAAACTATATTAAAATTGATTTACTCGAAGTAATAATAATAATCAATCAAGAAAAACACAGTGTGTATAAATGTAGCATATAAATATATATATTACTAGTAGTAGTATATTATTTAATATCATAATATAATAACAGAACTGGTAAGCAAACCTTTCTTAGTAAAGAATTCTCTTGAAAATTTTCCAGCAAGGGCAATGTGACGTGGAATCGGTCCTAATAGCTCCATTATGTGAGCTAAATGATCTTCATCTCTAGTGTAACCTTCTCCTGAGTGGGGCTCGAACAGATAGTCCCCCGTGGCCAACTCAAAAGCCTGAAATCAAGAGAGCATATTATTTAGAAAGAGAGTGTGAGGGGAAAGTTGAAGGATGAATAAGGGGAATACTTACCATACAAGCGGTGCTCCAGATGTCACTTGGCGTACCATAGTGGGCGCCAACTAACACCTCTAAGCAGCGATATTGACGCGTTTGAATATCATGAGTGAAGTGGTGGTAGGTCCAGCAGGCATTGCCGAGATCCGCGATCTTCACCTGGATGTCACAAACCTGGAAAGAGGAAGATAGAGAAGGAGCGGACCAGAGGGGAGGGCAGGCAGTGCAGAAGAACACACCTTCTGGCTTATATCAGGATCTGTAAGTTCAGTTTGATCTCCGAGCGCCTGTAGAAGTCCTTCTGGCTGTTTGGGGGGTGTAGGAGGGGCGTCTTGTTGTACCACGAGCGGAGCAGGATTGTTCGACGTGTTCTCGCATGTTGGAGCCGGCAGATCTTCCATCTTCTCCTCCTCTAAAGGCTCTAATTGAGACCATTTTTAATATTCAATTCAATTGATATTAAAATGAGACCTCTAAAGTATCCCTTGATTAACACATTTGGAATAAACTGTAATGACTCACTTGATTCATCCCTCTTTTCGAGTTCTTTGCTCTTTCTTCGACCCTCAACACTCAAGTCGACCATCTCATTATTATCTGCAAGATTGAGTCTGCTCACGGCCTCAGCATCCTCGCAAACGGCACAGGGCTGGTCGTGTTGGCCCTCGCTGGCGTGGTTGTCGTGATTTGCAACAGTCCCTTCGGACAGGGCCGATGACTGCTGCTTCTGTTTGCGTTGTTTCTTCTTCATCTTTTTCTTCTTGTTGCGAGACATTTTTGAGGGATCCGAAACTTGCTTATCATCCTTGGGAGCAGTGCTCACTGTAAATGAAGAAGAGTGATGGAGAGGGGAGGTGAGGAAAGACACCTGCTAAATTCAGGGACTCAAGGAAACAAAATATACTGTTGACAAGAATCCTGTTCGTTGAACATTATTTAATCGAAGGAATAAGATCAGAATTCACATGTCCGAGAATAGATTCACTAATACCCATAAAAACGTCACAAAATAAAGAAGTCCGGAGGATAAAAGTTATTATCATTGTGTTTAGAGTAAGTAAAGTTTATATCAACATTGAGGAGCCATATAGAGTGAAATGAATTCTTAAATAATCTTTCAATTTTCAGTTTGGCTCTTACGATGGTGAACTGTTATGAGATTTACAAATTTTGTTCCAGTTTATAGGATTCATTAAGGAACAAAAATGTATTCCAAATGATTTGTTTAACTTACATGCAGACGGTGGAAGTGGAAGATTGTCCCGTTGAGCCTCGATAACCTCCCTTGCTAACCGGCGAACATGTGAATCCGAGACACAAACAAGGATGTTCTCTGGTTTGATGTCTGTGTGAATGATTTTGCACTTGGTGTGGAGATAGTGGAGACCTTCTAAAGTCTGTGGAGAAGGGAGAGGAGAATAGATGGATAAAAAGGGACGATATAAGAATGGGATAAATAGAGATATGAGAATAGAGGAGAATAGAAAAGAAAATAGAGTAGAGAGGTTTAAATAATTAATATAAATTAATAAACGATTAAAATTATCAAAATATTACATTAACAAGAGAGTTTTATCCTTCGATCACTCACTTGTCGAATTATCGATTTAACATTATCGATAGGTATTCCTTGATAATTAGATCTAATAATGAACTTGAGCAAATTATTTCCCAGAACTTCAAAGACCATGCAGACATCTACAATGGTGGGTTCATAGTTAAGTACCGATAATTAATTCTTCTGAATAACTCAATCCATATAATCAATATAGCTTTAACACTGAATTACTAATTTGTTGTGTTTTCTCTTCATTGTTAATATTGACACAAGAAAATAATGACAAACATATAACATTATGAAAACTTATACAAAAAAGGATACGAGTGCCATTTTTTCCAGAAACTTTAAAATCATCAATGAGATTCACTGTTTTGGCACAAAATGGATCTGAAGCATCCGATTCACGAACCTGAAATAGTGATTAGAAAAAATTGATATCAAATGTTCTTAACATAGTTACAATTTTATTATAATAAAAAAAGAAGCTATTTTCTCGATAAAAATGCTTGATAAGTATTGCCCTTGTGCCAAAACTAGTTGCACAATATATGATTTTGTTACTGAGAAGATGAATTTTGTCTTTTCTTAAAATTATTAAAATTAAATATGAAACAAAATTATTGATTTTAGGGATGAACAGATATTATTGATTTTAGGGATGAACAGATAGTATTGATTTTAAGAAGAAAAAAAGATAATATTGATTTTATGGATGAACAGATAATATTGTTTTTAAGGATGAAAAGATAATATTGATTTAAAGGATGAACAGATAATATTGAATTGGAATACAGCTGATAATATTAATTATAATAATATAGATTAATGCTTTTATGGAATTCCAAATCTCACACAAGTAAGTAGTTTGATTTCATCAATTGCTGTTTCTGTATAGTGTTGAGCACTCTTAACAACCTTCATAGCCAAGAATCTTTTTCCTCTGAAATTATGAAACAACACATTATTGTATAGTAATGAAAAATGTTAGATTATTAGTATTATATCTTACTTCAGGTCCCATGTAAGCCAAACAGTTGAGAAATGACCCCAACCCAACTTCCTTACTACATGATACCGTAAATTGTAAACTTGACCAAGTTTAACTGGATGATAGCCTCCTAATTATATAAAAAGAGATAATCCTAAGGTTATAATAATTTAATTAATATAACGTGAAGGTTTAATTCAAATTACTTACCTTTACAGTAATCCTGTGAATCTTCTTGTTCGTCTTCATCACTTCCCAAAATTTCTTCTTCCACTTCAGCAAAATCATTATCATTGTGTTTATGACTCTCGTTACTATAGAAACACAACACTTTTCATGATATAATTATTTTCGTTACTATAGAAACACAACACTTTTCTAGGGCCAGCATCAGCGTATCCTGTATACCTGCTGGACCCTATTTATTTGTTCATGTAAATTCATGTAATAAATAAATAAATTATTATTATTATTATTATATAATTATTTTCGTTACTATAGAAACACAACACTTTTCATGATATAATTATTTTCGTTACTATAGAAACACAACACTTTTCATGATATAATTATTTTCGTTACTATAGAAATACAACGCTTTTGTCAACACTTCGTTACTATAGAAACACAAAAATTGTCATGAGCTATGTTCCTCGTTCCTATAGTAATTCTTTATTTGGCCGGAGTTAATGATTCTCGTTACTATAAAAATTCGTCATTTGGTCGGAGTTAATGATTCTCGTTCCTATAGAAATTCGTCACTTGGTCGGAGTTAATAATTCTCGTTATTATAGAAATTCGTCATTTGGTCGGAGTTAATGATTCTCGTTCCTATAGAAATTCGCCATTTTGCCGGAGTTAATGATTCTCGTTACTATAGAAATTCGTCATTTGGTCGGAGTAAATGATTCTCGTTACTATAGAAACACAACAATTGTCATTATTCTTGTTATTATATAGAAAGAACGCACTTGACAAATTTATCAAACTCACTATTTTAAAATAAATGAAATTGCAACCAACGGAACACTCCTATTGATTTATTTAACTGTTTAATATTCGTGCATGTTTTGTAAAATCCGATTTAATATGTGTATAACATAAAACGGCATAACATCAAAAACAAGCACGAAAAGTTTAGCCACATTGAAAGAACTATACAATAATGTATTTGTTTGTATATTGTTAATCCAGATTTAACTGGTAAACGTCAATCACATGACGAATTAGTTTTATCTAGTCAATTAATTATCGATTTTAGATGGATTGTAGAATTCCGTTATTTTGTTGAGTGCATAAGACTTGTGTACCGGAAAATACCAATGATTAACTCAAGAACAGATCATCTCTACATAACTATCGATTTCTCTTGTAGCACTTATCTATAACTAATCATATTAAGAGATTAAATAACATAAATAGTGAAATTAGACTCTGGTTCGATTCAATTGAATATCATTATATATAATTTTGATAATAGTTTAATTAATTCAAATTAAACTTACTTTGCAATAGCACTAGCTATAATTATACACTAATACTTTTTTTATAATGTACTGCAATAATGACTATTACCATTTATAAAAATATGCTAATTTACAATTTTGACAAACTCTTACAAAAGTGAAACATTAACCGATAAACTTACGATGAAAAAGAATTAAACAAAGATGAAGACGACAAGACTAAGCAAAACCGAAATGATGAACTGAGATATTAAACTGATTGTTTAATATTCTGAGACAAAATATTGGCATGAAGATAACATTCAAATCGATTAAACATGGAATAGATTGTTATGCATTAAGAACAAAAAAGTAATCAGGTAACACAGTTGACACTTAATGAGATCATATGGTCGAGAATAGCAGATCGGTGAACAACAATATTATAAGATGTAAAAGTGTCATACGACCTTTGTAAAAGCTACCAACTTGAAAATCAAATAAGCCCAAATAACACTTTAGTAATTTCTTTATTTATATCCGTATTGCTTCCAAACTATGGCAAAGATATTTACAAAACTGCTGATTACATATTGACATAACCGAAATTATGACAGAAAAATTGAAACAGAAGAACTAAAAATATAGATTTTTAATAAATATACGTTGTTAAATTGGGTGCTCTTTACAAAATACATTCTATTATGTGACTGATGATTACCTTCTCTTTTTCTCAGCAACATTTTTGACTGTATGTTTACCCTTCTGAAGTTGCTTTCCTTTCTTTTTACTCTGAATTGTCATTGCTGAAAATGAAAATAATGACATCCTTTTATATTGAAATAATGTTAAAATATGGATATATATATATATATATGTAATGATTTTGGGTTAATTAAAGAATTTTTACTTTTTTAATAAAACTTTAAGAAAGGATTTAGCTGAGAATTAAGAGGTTAACATTTCATTTAGTGTATTAAAAATGGATATTGACAAATTCTAAATTTAGGTATAAATAATAATTTGAATACTCATTCTGATTAATTTTAGATGGAATTAGTAAATACTAAACTCAGAAACAATTCATATGGATCATATCATAGTATGTGTAAAAAATTAATTATTAACCGAAACAAAAATGGAATATTCAAATTGCAATTATTTAAATAAAAAATATTTAAAATTAAGCAATGAAAAAATATGCAATTATTTCTGAGAAATATGTCCATTATGTTATTGATTTTCTATATAGAATAATTTATAATTTTTTACAATCAATAATCGTTTGATTTCAACAATTTCTCATTTCTGTAAGTGACTTAATATAATATTTTTGAACTATTTTGACAAATCATAGCAGTGGAGAACCCAGGTTTGATTGATTCGTCTATTTTAAAGGATAGATTGCAAATTCAAAATGAATTGCTTGTATATATCTGTCAAATTAACAAAATTCGGAGTGAATACAGAATTTTTCTACCTTTTATTTGATGTTAATAGTAAGCATATGTTTGAATATATTTACGTTTCATCATTTTTAATATTATGATTCTTTTACCTAACTTTATAATATTGTCTAAATATATTAGTTGTTATTATTGCTCATTGTTCAGGTGTTATTCATATAAATGATGAACAAATCGGCAGGATTTGCCACCTCACCAAGACACCAGTAGCCGTGGGTCGAAAAATCGTCACCCCTTGGGCAAATGGATGCACTATGAGTTCTGTTAAAAAGTTTTCTAACTGTGCCCCAATCTTCAGTCTGCCCATTGGACTGTTGTTATTTTTCTTTGAGGCTCAAAAAGCTTTCGAATTATATACCCATAGCCGCCATTCCCATTCTGTGGCATGTACTTTGAAAGACAATATATTGGTCAAAATAGGTCACAGCAGTCATAATATCTAAATTCAAATGGACATAGTAACTTACCAAAATACCTTGATGTTTTAATTTTTATCAATAATAATATTATTTAATAGGATGAAATTGATACAGGGTGTATATTGATATAAGGTCAAATAGAAACGCTCTGTGATGGGATTGACCACTAATGAAAACAACAATACAAACCAAATTAAATTTTAAAAGAAAAATATTAAATTATTGATTATTCTATACAAAAAAGTAATAAAAATTATTTTCTATGTTCAATTTTAAACAGTTGATTGTGTACAGAGTGTTTTAAGAATCTCATTTATTAGATAGTTATTATTTTTATTAATACTGACCTTATTTTTTATTATTTTCATATTTTTCATCCTTTTGTAATTAAAAATAAAGCTTCATTAAGTGCTCACCATACAAAGCTCCATTATATAATTATTAATCTATTTGATGAACTTATTTTACCCACTGCTACCACCAATATGTAGAATACATTTTATTACTATGTATTAATGAATATTTATTTGGATGTCATTTTGCCCAGTTCTAAAGATGAAGACACTGATATCAACAAAATGGAACCAGATTCATATTTATTTATGATCTATTTGAGTGGTTTTTCTTGAAGAATAGATGACCTCTTGCAAAAACGCATGTGTGATATGTACCAATTTATGAGCATTCTATGGAACACTAAAATTTGCTATGATATTTGCAACAAAGAATTGTTTGAAATTCTTTACTAATACTAAACAAAACTCAGGAAGAATTGTTCTGACAGTGACTGCACATATTGGAATGTGTCAACAAAAAAGAAAAAGCCTCTGCCTGGGGCCTAGCACAAGTCACAAGTCAATTTCACAAGTGTTGTAAAAGAATCGTTTCATAAACCACAAGAGCACACTTGTAGTGACTTGTAGAAATATGATGGAAAACCTTAGGAACATTTATAGATAGATTTTGAGATGGTCGGATAGTTGAATATTTAATAGTTGAAATATTTTACTCTTATGCTCTTTTAAGCTGTATAGTAACAATCGAGAAAAAGAGTAGATGACCATTATCTATTGTTATAGCTGTCAGCCTATTTTATTAAGAGTCAGCAAGTGAATATGTGTGCATCTATTAGTGTCATCACTTAATTATCCTGTCATCAAAAGCAAAAAGTACTTTTCACTCTGGGCAATGAATGATGCTTGAGTTTTGAGGAACAGCAATTTGGCTGCTCAGTGAAAGGCTGGTTATCATCCATTTCCAAAGGCAATTATCTTGGGGGAAGGCTGTGACTTATGCCTTGACTGGCTTATCCCTCCAGTGCCTGTTCCAACCAGCCAAGCAGAGAAATGCTTCATCAGGCTCACAGAAGGACCCATCGGATAGTGGTGCTGCTTTGGCCTCTGCAAGAACCACTTCACTGAATTGCAGATCTGTCTTCCAGTTAGTCCAGAATTCAGATCAAACATGTCAATGCATGTTTTATACTGCACAACATCTGTCTTCATGATCACAATGATCGTCATTCCCGAAGAAGTGGAACAATTAGAGGACAATTATGCAGATGTTCACTGCAGACAAGAACTTATAAACTTTTGTGCTTCACTATAAAAAATTGATTCTTTATACAAATGTTTATTATAAATTAACTAAGATATAAGATGATAATTTTAATAATGTTGAATATATTTTAAACAAATTTTTGCTTATTAATATTGTTAATGTAATGACGGAATCCAATAAAATAAGTTATTAAATATTTAGTTGTATTTATTACAAGAGACTAAACCTCTTGTAGAATTTTTTGCAAATCACAAGGGAATTCCAAACTAAATTTATTACAAGTTTTCTTTATGAAACTGAATACTTGTAAATGACTTGTTGACTTGTGAAAAATACTTGTGAACTTGCGTTTTATGAAACAAAAATTCTTGTGAATTGTGGACTTGTGAGTTTTAGACTTGTGCTTTATGAAAAAGGCCCCTATCAGTCAATATCAAAAACAATTTTCAAAGAATTTAAAGAAATCTTGTCCCAGTGGATTTATTGGAAACTGTGATCAATTGAAATATAATCAAATGAAACATTTTCTGATCAACAATAAAATCCAACTGCCCCATTTTCAAAGAAAAGGACTTTAATTATAACAACACTTAACCAAAAAAGCACTATTGGAACCTCAAGTTATCCTAAAACTCTTCATATGTGTAGTCAAAAAAATTTGTAATGAATCAATAGTATTGACTAGAATAGAGTCAACTTCTGTAACTCAATTCTAATTAAAGTCAAACCCTACTATAACAAAATTCAAGGGACTGATTAAATTATTTTGTTATAGTGAGATTTTGTTATATAGAAGTTTTACAAAAAAATATTTTTTTTTTAAATTTTAAGCATGCTTTTAAATTAGTAGTAAGTTAAATAATATTATTTTTAGATTAATTTAAATTCAGAGTTTAAATTATTATATAGTAAGCAAGTGAAATAATAATAATATAATAAGTAAAAAAAGAGAAAACATAAAGCTATTACATATAATAATAATAATAATTTTTATTTATCAAAAAAAGATAAAAGGGCAAATACAGGTAGATAAAACTACACTAACATATTGCCTAAAAAGTACATAGGTAGAATAA
>JAUZNC010060750.1:0-43393 GCA_034780395.1 Vannuccia rotundouncinata | reverse complement strand
CTCCCTGGTAGTAACTGCTACCGGTATTAAGGCTACTACCGGTAGCAGCTAATACCGCTTTATGCAATCGACTCTATGTTTACCATTCGAAAGTATTTGTAAGGGGTAACCATATTACATCAAAGACAAATAAGTTTTTTAAAAATAATTAATTCTGTGAATTATATTAGAATTTCTTACTAATTTATTACACTGACCGATTTCAAACCAGTGTTTACCAAACTTCAGGATTGACACATTAAACTTATAGAAGCAGATAAATTATCAGACTCTGAAAAGCGTATGCAATCTGAATTTATTCAAACCTGGCTCATTCAATCTAGTTATTATAGAAGCTGTTTTTTCTAATATCATGCATTTTGAAATTTAAAATATATTTATAAAAGATTATGTTTGAGAATGAACAACGATTTTTCTGTTTACTATTTTAATTAATTTTGATGGTCTACATTAATCACAAATTACATTTGCAGCAAGAATAAAGCGAACATTTTTGCATGTTTTGGAAGCAGAATCATAAGAAAGAGGCTAACATCTTTTTCCAAAGTAGTGTTCTTTCAGTTAGTGTCAAATTTTGTGTTTAGGTGCTATATTAAAAAAAATCAAAGAAATTTGATTTTTTTACAATTAAAGCACACTTTTAGAAGTTATAAGACTTGAAAACTATCCTGAATATTAAATCCTAATTTTTTATAATATGTATATCTATGTAGGACTCGAAATTTAAGCCGCAATTATATTCAAAATTAACTGAAACCAAATCGATGGGTAATCATGGGTATTCCCTAACCAAAACCATTCAAATTAGAGGAATTCAGTTAATTAACGGAAACTTTCGAGCACTGTATAAACAAATCTAATCAATGCTTCAAATAGATTTTTTTCAATCATTCAGAAATAAATAATTGAGAATAAACGCGATATCGTGAAAAATTAGTTGCAAATCAAGCTATATGTTGAACAACATTTGCATAAATCTTTTGAAGGAATATACGATATAGGATATGAATTCATAGGCAATCTTTACCGATTTTAAAAATTGATTATCGTATGAGGAAATCTTAATAAGATTTAAAACACAGAAATATTATAAATTTTTTAAAGCTAGAATTAAAAATGAATTTCTCAAGATAGCAATTGTGTGTGACATTCAAAACAAGAATTACAATAAAATTAACCAAATAATAAAGATTCAAACATTTATGGCGAATATTTTGGTGCATACGCAAATACCATTTAATACTAAATTCACGATATTATCTACTAACTATTAATATTTTATTTAGTTATTAAAAAACGTAACAACAAAAATAATAACATATTTGATATACTCTTTATCATTTTTTAAATAAAATTTTAAAAACCATCATACCTTGGTAACATCAATAGTTTTTAACAGTTTTTCATTTTCAGCGGCCAATAATTTACAGTCATCAGATTTTTGTTGTAAAATAGCTTCCAAGTTTTCTGCTGCTTGTTTAAAATATTCCTTAAAACAAAAGTTTTTAAACATTAGTTTCACCAGTTTCAACTGGTCAATTTTGAATTAAATACTTAATATTTTTAATAGACTGGAAGATATGTGAAATATATGAAAGAATTGTGCATTTAGAGATACAAACATTAAATTTGGCCAAACGTATGAATACACCCTAAGGTAATAATGGCCTTCATTTTAAAAAGGGCTGCAAATATTTGTTATTTTCCCCGTAATTCAGGATTTAGACCACCTAGGATCATAATTCTGATGCCTATTCCAACATTTTAAGAATGAGGAATGCAGTGGTACTACTTAAAACATACTAGAAGCTAAATAACTACATATTTATTGTATTTAGGGAACAAATTTACAGTAAAAAACATGAAAAATATGATTAATGAAGTTGTGTTTGGTTTCCAATGCAATGTTAATTACACAGTCCATCACAATTACAAAAGGTAGTTCACTGAAGTGCTGCCTTCACACATTCACACTGTCCAGTTCACCCCTCCACAGCGGAGGAGTTTGCGATAGGCCTAGGTTACTTTCTAATGGCCAACCGCATGTGCCATATTGGGACTAGATACCATCCAGCGTCGCAAAGCTTTAAGGCTTTCAGTCAGGCCCTCAGGACGACCATCATTTTTCACAGAGGCATTGTTCTACCCATGGGCAATAGTAGAAAAAACATGTATTAACTTTTTACAGAAAAGTTTCTTTTCAGAAACTGCTCATGGACACGAGACTGGCTATCTTCAGTTTAATCATGTAATCAAGCAAGTTGCAATGTTAACTGTTAAGGCTTTACGGAAATATAACTCTCCTTATGCCGGTTTGTCACAGAAGAAGCAGGCATCTGGTGATTGATTTTTTAAGTCGACTATTCTGATGTGTGAATTTGTGGGTTATTCGATCATCAACTTATTAAGGTTCTGTTCACCACTCTGAAGTCAAGTTTTGTTCTGTTGTACTGCAATATACAGGAATCATGCCTTTGTCATTGTGTTAACGAAATGCTGCCTCGATGCACTGACCTTAGTTCAGTTGAGACAGTTTTGTTTTCTTTACAAACAACTGATTAAATGCAAGAAGAACTCAGATATGGCTTTGTATCCTGCACAATCTGTGTCACGGACACAATTAGAGGGATATTTAAACATATCATCACTATCAGTCTCTTCCTGACACAGAACACACTTGTTCCAGTCTTTGACGAATCACGGTGTCTGATTTCATGTTTTTCGCTCATTAGGATCAGACATGTTTCTTTACAAAAAAAGTCATTTTTAAATAGAAAACAACAAATTATTCTATTGAATAATTTATGAATTAGTAGTATGTATATATTTATCAAGTATTATATATTATATACTAAATTCTAAAAAATAATCAATAAGCTATAAACTGAACTCTTTTCGTAGGTAAAATTGGAAAAATTGAAATTTAGTTATGGTTTGATATTATTTATACTGGTATTTTGATATTTCGCTGGTTAGGAAACTCCCGAAACAATGAAAATGTATAATATAGGTGCATATAAATAATCATAAATCAATTTTTAAATTATTTGAATTTCCTGTTTTTTTACTGAATAGTATGTATTATATGAATATATGTTTATATAATATATATATATATATATATATATATATAAAAAAATATGGACCTTACACTTTTCCTTGATTTATTTAATCATAATATAGAAATTATTCAAAAATTATTGAAATTCCAATGCACATAAGATAAACTTGCTGTGCACCAATTGATACCATATTTAGGCATTATTTATTTATTATATATAGGTGCTAAAGTTTCTACTATGTTTTGAGATAGTACCACTTACATTCTCCATTCTTAAAAAGTAGGAAAAGCCATCAAAATCATGATAAATAGCCTTTTTAAATTTTGAGATGGTCCTATATCTCCAAAAATGTTCAAATTAGGGTTTACTCTCACATTGTATAAGTCATATGTTTGTATCCTCAATTCTTCACATATCTACCGGACTATAAGGTGAATTTATTTTATTACGTATCAAAAACGGTCAGCAAATTATTAGTATAAGTGCTACATCTATTTCTACTTAAGACGTTCAACATATTGCACTTACAACAGATAATGCAATACAATTCTCATACAATGCCTAAATATATTCGATGTAAAGCACAATGTATACATCATACGATTTCTATTTTTATATTAGAAAATAATTTTAATTACCACCAGCTTTTACATATGTACATATTTTTGTTACAGTAAGGGAACTAATTAATGAATAAATTGGATGAGAGGCATTTAATATCGAGAAAACAAGCGCACTATAATGCAAGTCAATTATTGCTGCAAAGAATTGAGCTGCAAAATTAACTTTTGAGGTTCACACTAATTTTTCCAAATCCCCTTTCGAAAAACAATAATTCATAAAATAAAGTGATCAAACATTTTAAAAACGTTTTTTTAAATTTTAAGTATATTTATAGTGTATCAAAATTGTTAATAATTCGATTCTGTCTGTATGTTTAAATATTCTGATAATTGTAGGAAATTTTTTTTACCAGAAGTTAGACGTTTACTAATCTTAAAGTTGTTTTTACTGTATAACATTTCAAAGAATTTTAATATTCGATTTGAAAAAAACTAAATTAATAGCAAATCATCCTATAAACATTTAATTTAGTTGTAAATCTTGACCCTTATGAAAATATCTCCATAAATCTAATTGGACATTCTTAATAATTTCAAATTAACTTTTCATTAACATGCTCCAATTTCTCAATATACTAATTAATATTCACATAAAATTGTAATTAACTTCTTAGAGAAGTCCAAAAGTTCAGACATTTACTATAGAATGGTAAAATATGCGGCAACAAAGATGTACAGGGTGGCGCCGAAGTTGTTATCCCCAGTATGAAATAATGTATAACTTTATGTTGATAATAATAAAAAATTATTTATATTTCAACGTTAAACAGAAAATACAAAGAAGATAATGTTCAATACAAATGCAATATTATTGCAAATTAGTTTGCAATAATAAAAATGCGCGAGGTGACGCTTATTAATTATTTCATACTGGGGATAACAACTTCTGCGCCACCCTGTATATTATCTAACGAGCCAAAAATAATATTTTTTAAAAACTAATTTTGCTGACTGATAATAATTATCTGAACTTACAAATTCCACTAAAAATTGCTTCCTTTCTGTTTCAAGTTTTTCAATAACAGCTATCTGTCCATCTGAAGTACAGGTAAAAGGGATAGCATGGGAATAAAAACCCATAAAACTTATTCTAATAATACAGAGTACATATAATTATAATGACCTCTACATTTTCTGAATTTCTAGCGACCATCCAACCTGTATTAAAACAAAATAATTAATTCAAATAAATATATGTAGTAGACACCAGACACGTATTTACTTTATCTACCGTATTTATCGCATTTACCTAAGTATATTTTTAGTAATTAGATAATATTTCTTCCAAATTGTTTAGTCAAAAGATTTTCTTTGTCAGTAAAAAAGTATTTCGAACGTATGAATCTATTTCGAAAGAAACACTTAAAAAATAACAATCTTCAGTGTGAACGAATTCAAATTACCTACCCCGCTGTTTTTGCAAATCTAACGACAAATTGTAACCCGATTGCAACGTCATCTCGAAGCTTTAGTTATGACGATAACAGGTTGATTGAGAGTTAATCGATTCTTCATGATTATTTCATTGAAGCCAATAACTCACCATGACGAGCACAATTACACATTACAACGAGCCAACGCCATAGGAAGCGTTTGATTATTCACAGACGATCATACCTTGAATATCTTCTCTTGTTCAAGTCGCTCAGTACAATACTTATAGTATTGTTCACCTTAAATCGACTTACCATCAAGTTCCTTTGAATGAGGATGATAGAAAGTATACTTCTTTCTAAGATACGGCGAAGACTTCTTTCAGAGAATCATTAACAATTGAAACAATTGAAGGGAACATTCCGATTCGCATACATTAATAATTTTATCATCTGTGTCATCACAATTAATTCGGACACAATTAACTTTTGGGTAAATATTTTATTGATCTTTTTTTTTTAGGATACTCAGTCATGCATGGTTGTTCTAAACGAGATAGTGATGGCTTCGAACGTTAGAGGAATTTCCGATTCCAAATGATACAGGGAGGTAAACCAGTTGCTTTTTTGATATTGTCTCAATCGATAGAAAAAGAAACATATGCTATTGTAGCTCTAGATTGTGAAATGACGTCTGATTAGGTAGTGCCTCCATCTATAGATGGAGGCACTACCTAATCAGACGTCATTTCACAGACCAGCCTTTTGTCTTATTTATATTTAGTTCTTTAAAATATGAAATGAGAAAGTTGTGATATGCTTTTTTTTATACCTGTTGAACTAGTGGGGGAAGCAAATTTAAATTCTTAAAACTTTCACATAGATTATTGATTTTCGGCTACGACATCATCAAAAGCCAATTTTGAAAAATCATGATAGAAATGAGTCAGAAACATGAAATTTTATTTTATTTGACCCAAATAAAAAAAATATCAAAATTTTATTCTATTGAATTCACAAAAGAAGCATAACGAACTGCTCTACGAAGCTAAAAATTGGCATACGAAATTATACAATACTAAAATAACTGTATCTTAAAAAAACTATATATATATAATTATCATTGGTTTTAGATTTATGGTTCTTTGATGACGTCATAAAGCCGATATCTGGAAATCCATGTACTGTAGGGGTTGTCATATAAAGTAGAAATTTGTCATTCAGTATTCTGATAATAATATATTTACCAACTTTTAAATCAATAAGTTATTGTTAAAAATCATTTTCATAATTTTTTTAATTTTATGAGTTCCTAGTCCGGACCCTAAAAATCACGTGATTAAGGGTCACCAATTTAAATTTTTTGAATTTTTTTGAAATTTTATATCGATATGTATCTTGCCAAAGTTTGATATTATACCCAATTTTAAAGGAATATAAGTAAAATTGAAGAAATAAGTATTTTCAAATTTCTTAAAATTCCCTATCTATAAACATAGAATTTCCAGATTTTAATGTGTTTTTCAACAAAAAAACTATTTTCTATATAAAAAATCAATTTCAGCAAAAAATGTTGGCATTTATTTGAAGGATATGCTAATTTGCACATTCTGCAAAAATTTGGGACAATTTAGGACATCAATTCCGAGTATATCAACAAACACAACGCCCCATGAACGTTTCTTCGGATTTCAGCAGTTCTTTTTCTATAATAAATCAGTATTCACCAAAAGGTTACCAAAACTTGGAAAAGTCATGGAACACGTTTGTGCGAAATTTAAAACAATGTATCGTGAATCATGTAGTTGGTGTTAGACTTAGAGGTCAAATCCTTACTACGCCCACTGCAGGGTTCATACAGAATAATTGTAATAAAATTCTAGAATTTCCAGGAAAATGATTCAAAATTTCAGGATCCTTTTTGTCAATATTTCATATATATTTTAATGCCTCCCTTTATATCCAGTGCATCTGTACATTATTAATAAGGACGAAAGCCTGTTACACATAAAAAAACTGAGGATAACTTATTAATGAACTTATGCTTATAAGAGAGTTTTAAACAACAAGGAAATGTTAAAATATTAATATAAATAATAACAAAACACATCAACACATAATGATAGTGCCTTTAGAAAATAAAATAATGCATTACTTTTAATTTTCCCAAAATGTTGACTACTAAAATAGCAGATGATCTGATAAAGATGGTTATACTAAAACGATGAAATATATTTGTGAAAAAATATATATTAGGTATTAACATAATGAAATTCCAGGATTTCTAGGATCCGTATGAACCCTGGCCCAAATTAAATATTCAGATGAAAAAGAATCGAATGTGTAAGTGCGT
This sequence comes from Vannuccia rotundouncinata, assembly GCA_034780395.1. Taxonomy (NCBI): domain Eukaryota; kingdom Metazoa; phylum Platyhelminthes; order Proseriata; family Coelogynoporidae; genus Vannuccia; species Vannuccia rotundouncinata. The sequence continues at coordinate 35,982 of JAUZNC010060750.1, read as the reverse complement.
GAACCGCCACCTTGTCCAATTGACTAACAAGAGGAGCCCAGCATCCTTAATACTATCGTCGACAATAATACTGCCAGCGAGGTAAGGTATAATCTATAGAAGTAACGTCGCAACCGAGGAAACAAGAGCGCCCCTTGAGGTTCATTTACGAAGATGCATCAGAAAATTATTATTAAAACAATGCTTTTATGTGAGACTTTATTACATTGCCCTATACATATCTTTATAGGAGAAAATGTAAAGGAGAGATTAGAAGAATGCAGTAAATGTTATATTCTGTGTGATACCTATGCATATATTTAACTTTTCATTCATAACAGTCATATTGTATATTGCAATAATGGTCATTTTAAAGTCCGAAAAACAATATTATATATAAAAATATATTGATTTCAGATAGTTTTATGTCAAAATAAACTAAATCGCATTGCTAAATCGTTTTGACCAACACATCGAAGAAGAAATTAAAAAATATAGTGTACATAAAATGTAGCCTATAATGCAGCAAATTGTGACATCTAGAAGAGTAGATGAACATTTTTTATGTATATTTTTATAATCATGATTTTTACTAGGCTTTTTAAGTGCAAGACGACAAACTAAAGAATACTAAAAATGTATGCGTAACTTTCAAAATAAACCTAATTATGCTTTTGAAGATTCTGGTTCTAAATTTAATTTTAAAATTAACAAAAATTATAATTTTATATAAATTAAAACCTCTTTTCCTATTTCGATGTACTTAAAAAATATTTTTTTATGAATTTCTAAATTTCATAATGTTGATAAGAGTAAATACCTGATTTTTAATAAAGAAAATCAGTAAATTATACAGTGTTCGTAAAATCTTCATCAAATGAACAACTTTTATTTAGGAATACATATGAAAGTTTATTGCCATTAAATAATACTATCGAATAATAATAATACGCAAATAAACAATACCTGCTTTAGTCGAGAGCAAAGCTAATTCTCCCTCTAAATTCAGTATGTGTCCTTCCGAAAGATTCAAACTGTAATATAATTAAGTGAAATACATATATCGAATTACATATAATTTATAATTATTTATGTAAGATGGATATATTTATTTTTGTTTTATTGACAAACAAAACAAAAACTTACGTTGCTTTCGTTTTGTTATGCGATTCATCGATGTCTTTCATACTTGATTTTAAAGATTCCATTTCCCTCAAAATCAAAGATTTTTCCTTCATATGGAAATTGTCCAGTTCTACTGCTTTTTTATCAGATTCATCAGCAGCATTCTTGTAAAACGTCAATTGGTTCAACGATTTTAAATAATTATCGTGTTCGACTGCAATCGAGGTTTGGCAAATTTCTAATTTACAATTCAATTCTTCTCGCAAAAGTTTTTCTGACTCTAAGGATTCGAAAGAATTTTTTAAATCAGAAGATAAACTCAGATTTTTTTCATTAGCAATGCTAAGGTCATTCGTAAACAATTTTTTTTCTTCGTACAACTGCTGAATATTTTTCTGAAAAGTATTATCAAACATGTTTTATCAACATATCAAATATCAACATTGATATTTGTGATATTACCTCAAATTCTTTAATAGATTCATCATAGCGGCTTTTTTTAATCTCAAAAGATTCTTTGCATTCTTTTAGAGAAACCTCCAAGTCAGCTAAAATATATGAAATTTTAACAATATTTAAAAAGAATAAAAATGTATTATTATATCACCGCATAAGTCTATCAGGAGAGGCGTATCATTAAATTAGAATGTGAGTCTTCTTGTTTACATATTTATATAATCTAGTTCAACGGGATACATTCATAAATAATACATTAGGATTTATAATATTTATTTTGAAAAGCCAAATAGAAAATTTGCAGCCAGCTGTAATCAAGCTTCGCATGAAAATAACGCAGATTCAATTCCATTATCCAAAAGTAAGCAAACATGCTACCAAAGACATATATTATAAAGTCATATAACAAATATGTTTAACCATATAGCTTTAAAAATATATTGTCTATATAATATAATGTAGTAAGTTAATACCTTTTACCTATATATATAAAAGTTGTGAAGCTGTCTTCAAGAAACACTTATATTTACCAATATACCTAAGGCTATACAAATGTTTAGATTTATATCTTCGATAATACCTTCTGCTTCATGCAGTGACACTTTTATTTGTAAACAACAATTATCTTTAAAATGAATTCAAGAGGAATTATTACACTTTAATTTTAAAACTACCTTTGATCGTTATAATGAATTATGAAATGTTTCTAAACTCACCTAATTGAGAACTTAATTCGGCGATAGTAAATTCTTGCTTTTTCAATAAAGAAGATTTTTTTGCAATTTCATTTTCAAGTTTGCCATTTTGACAAGAATACTGATCTTTCTGAAAAATAATAATTATACATTTTTTGAATAAAATTACAAAAAAAATTTCCCTATTTTGTAAAATGAATCATACCTCCTGAATTAAATTGTTTTTTTCATCAGCATGACAATTTTTCATAGATTGTACTGTTGCTAAATGAGATGCCCCTAAAAACAAAAATCAAATTGATGAATATATTATATATATTATACAAAATATAGTATATAGAATATGTTGTATCAATGTATGTCACTAAAAGTAATTTAACAGCCTTTATTATTAGTATCTGTATACTGATTTTAAGTTAAAAGGTAAGGACAACAAATTTCTTCTCAGGACATTAACAGATAAAAACGAAAATTATGCAAATCTTTTGAAGCACAAATAAGTCTCACTTTATTGTTCAACGAATAAAAATTTTAAAAAAATGTTTTGAAATTGAATATTCTTGCTAGTTCGAAACAATCGGCATATATCCATATGCTAGTACAAAATGGCTAATAGGAAAATCAATAAAAAATATTTTTAAGGAGACTTTTTTCTCTCAAATATATCGGAGAATCACCACATAATTTAGTAACTATTTTGAAGAAATAATATCAGAAAGTATTATGCAAATAATCAAACAGAAACATAAAATGCAGAAATTTAGTTTTAACTAGCATATAGCTAATAACAGCAAACACATTAATTTTTGGAATTAATTATCTTTAGATCAATGTAACTAATACCAAAGCACCAATAAATTTAATATCACGATTATAAATAATGGTATTTTATGATCGAAAATCATTAACAATAGATAATATCAGTATTTGATATATAACTGATTAAAGTTGCTCCTACAATCAAATTATGAACTAAATAGTATTAAAAAAAATTAATTTAAATAATATATAGATAATATCTATAATATTATACTATATATAAAATTAATAAAATTGATATATTATTTTAACTTAATTTTACTACTTGTAAATTGTGTGAAAGATTACAGATTATCAACGCACTAACAATAGAATGTCAGGCTTGTGCAATTGAAGGTATACTATAAAATATTAATTATTTCAGCATTATATCATCAATTAAACATGTAATACGATTTTTTATTAATCGTATAAATTAATTAATACGAAAATTTTAATTACAATTGTTCAGTGATGGATAAATATGCTAACAATGGAATGATTATATCACAAAGATACATATTATTATTGCTCTTTTTCTAAAGATAGCTTATTTTCGATGTAGATAATTTTTTTTCCCTAATATTACTAGAATAACTTCTACAACTTACTTTCCTGTTCAAATTTTAAATACACATGCTTTACATGTTTCAACATATTTTTCAGTTCGTTTGAAAGCCCCTCAATATGCCCTTTCATTTCCAATCTTTGTGTAGATAAATATGCAAGTTCACTTTCGTCTAAAAGAAACAGAAAATAAAAAAAACTTCGAATAAACAGTCAAATATTAATTTTTATTTTTTCTATAAGCCATATAATAATTAATCGATCGTAATTAATTGATCGTAAATTTATAAACTAGATGGTAAAGACTCTTATTATATTTAATATGACAGAGTGTGTCAGTCTCAGTGAGGCACATAATAAAAAACTGGTTGGGGCTACTAACTGGTTGCCAACATAAAGAATGTTAGAATGTCATCAATAATAGTCTGGTTGCCAAATCTAATATTTTGGCTGAACCTGGAAATTTTATGCAAAGCTTTTTTTTGGTTGATTTTGGTAGCCCAGGGTCGACTCTTTCAGAATCTGCCGGGTGCACTCCGGGCACCCTTGAGCGTTTTGAGAAATTCAAGATGGCGTCCAAGATGGCTGCCGTTTCAGATAACCCACTATTAGTATTTGACCTGGGATGATAATTTTGGTTTCTAACCATATGTTATGAGGGGCAAGGAATCCATTGAAACTATTTATTTGCCTGGTTGGGGATTGCAGCATTGGGAAATCCAATATGGCCGCCAATATGGCTGCCGTCATAGATATGGATTTACTATTGTTAGGGTTTGTTTATTCTTATTGTAGATAAAGCAGCTATGCCTCAGTGGTTTGTACGAAAGTGATCATGTGGCCCGAAAGTTCTGCTGTTAGAACAGTTCTCTTACTCAAGTTACTTGCGCAACAGGCTGCTCTGAAACAAAGAGCGTACAAAACTGACTTCACCTTCTTTCGGGATGTTCAGATACAGAATTATCCCGAGTACAATGGTTACAACACAGCTCTTTAACGCAATCAAGGCCAAACAGAACAACCTAAGACTATGAGGGCATACCTGCTTTTGATTGATCTTGTGCCATCCCACCCAGATGCAATAATGACAGCAATAGAAGAAAGTCAAAAGGTGACACACAAGGCTGACCAAAAGTTTGTGTTATTTACCTGTGACTTACAACTTTATAAAGTTGCATTACATGTGAAGTGGGCAAACCCAGAAAGGTTTTCAGATGTAATCCCACGCTTGGTTGGCATGCATTCTTTGATGAGTTTCATGGAAAACACTGGACTGGAGGAATTCTGAGTGATGTATTTGTCGCCAAAATGTTGACTGGAAAGAAATTTATGCAGAACTTTCGAGCATTGAGAATTGGTGGCTGAGGAAGTTGTTCGAGCAGTACTTGATTGCAATACACTTGAGTCAAAGGAGGATTTCATGGAGGTCTTAGAGAACATAGCCAAAAGGAGTAAGTAAGACTGGCAAACTGTGGGTGGACATGTTTATCAAACCAGTGTTCATTATCATGAGGTTTGTCCAAACTGAGCGGGAGGCTGAATGGCTGTTGCATTTTGAGGCATTCAAACAAATGCTTCCCTATTTCTTTGCCGCTGGCCATGTGCATTATTAGAGGTATGGGATATGCTACTAGTTCGGTTCATGAAAGAGCGTGTGATGAGGTACCAGCGCGGACTGTGGAATGGCCTGTGGAGTGACATGTTTTTTGAAACAACTTTTATGAGATATGGCCATGCCGCAAATGGCATCATAGGAATAAACTTGAAGCCGGATACGCTCAAGGTCTGAGCATTGAGTCTTCATACATGTAGTACTATGGAGGCTGCTCTGGATGAAATGATTGAAAACTCTAGAGACCAAGACAACGGACATAAAGAAGAAAAGAAGACACGGATAGAGAATGACAACAAGGACCGAGAAGCCATAAGGACGAAGTTTGAAAAGTGTATCGACAAACATCCGGAGGATCTAGTGAATATTGCAACTGGTCTACATGGAACCCCGAGAGTGAATGTGCAAGAGGCTGTGCAGAAAGGATTGGAACAGATTTGCGAATTTAGAGGAAAATTACCTGGTGGCTTACATGAAACAATTCACAAGACCATGACTACCATGGTGGCTGTAAAGAAACATGTCAATGTAGGAAGTACTAAAGTGTACTATATGAATGTAATCAACTCCAGGGTTATAGGGCTACAGACTAGTGGGCGTGATGTTGATATCAAAGATGTTCTGTCCTACGAATTGGCCCCAGTACCAACGTCTATGTTTGACACCACAGGAGAAATGAGAGCTGCAACATCAAAGTTTTCCTTAAAGCGACAGCTTCAGGTTGAGGTATCTGCTCGGACAACAGCAAGTGACACTTCAGTAGTTGTGATTGATGGTTCAGCCCTACTCTGGGTGATTCCTTGGCCTGAGGAGGGCACCACTACAGACTACGCAAACAACTTGAAACACACCATTGCCAAGAGACCAAAAGTTAGAGACGTTCACCTAGTATTCGATCGGTACTACGATTACAGTACTAAGAGTGTCACCAGAAGTTAGCCGAGTCCACGAGCTGCCGCAGTTGATAAACCCATTGTCAAACTTCTGATTGAAGACGAGTCATTCCTGGAATATACCCAAAGCCACAACTTGATAGTGATTGGTGAGAACGCTGCCCCATTTGAGATCAGCCATGGTGGTGTAGTGATTAGGAGAGCGGTTCTTTCAACTAGTCATGAGGTGATGCTATCTGCTCGAAATAATGAAGAGAGTAATATAACTGTGATATCCAATGACACTGACGTTTTCATTCTCTTGCTTCATTATTATCACGCTGGAAGCATGAAAAATCATATCACCATGGAATCACCAATTAAGGATCGAACAGTCATTGACATTGGAAAAACCGTGGAGAAGAATGTGTCTTTTGTGAATGAACTCTTGCCAGCAATGCTCGCTTCTTGCTGGGTGTGATACGGAAGCATGCTGCTATGGGGTTGGTAAAGGTACTGCATTGAAGTTTCTGAAAGCTGGACTCTCACTATCCTTTTTAGGGAAAATTGATTCTCCCATAGAATCAGTGATTGCGCAGGCAACCACATCCATGTCAGTCTGTTACAGTAAACGTTACAGTCCGAAACACGCTTGAGGGTATGGATATCCAAAATGAGTGAGGCCTCCGCGGCACCACCAAAACTGTGTTCCCTTCCTCCTACATGTGAGGCCTTTGAAGAGAATGTAAGAAGGGCCCATCACCAAGCCATTGTGTGGGGTTCACTGGAAGATAGCAATCCGCCTGAACTTGGCGCAGAAATGTACGGATGGGTGAAAGACTCGAAACTGAAGATTCTACAACAGGTTCCCCTTCCCGCAAATGTAGAATCGCTCCAGAAACTGTCAAGCGTATGATTAGATGTGGATGCAAGAGTGACAACTTCTGCAGAATGCGTGCTTGCAGCTGCATAAGGGACGGTTTGAAATGTACAATATTCTGTGCTTGTTATCCTGCAGGTTGCAGGAATCTTACTTAACTGTCCTAATTACTGAACCACTAACTTAATGTTTGGAAAACAAACATTTTTATTGATTTTCTGTAGCTGGAAACTTTTTTCAATTACTATTCTTGTATATTATAATTATAATTCAATCAACATATGTAGTTGTGAATTTTTTTTTAAATTTTGTAATACGACAGCCATATTGGATTTCCCTATAATACTTTTTCAATTACTATTCGTGTATATTATAATTATAATTCAATCAACGTATATTATAATAGTGAATTTGTTTGTTTTTGTTTTAATTTTGTAATACGGCAGACATATTGGATTTCCCTATGATGCAATCCCCAACCAGTCAAATAAATAGTTTCAATGGATTCCTTGCCCTTAAAAACAAATGGTTAGACACCAAAATTATCATCCTAGGTCAAATAGTTAAAGGGTTAAAGGGTTAAAGGGTCAAAGGTCAAAGTAAGTTATTTGAAACGGCAGCCATCTTGAATTTCTCAAAGCGCTCAAGGGTGCCTAGAATGCACCTGGCAGATTCTGAAATAGTAGACTCTGGGCTACCAAAATCAATCAAAAAAAACTTTGCATAAAATTTCCAGGTTCAGCCATACTTCTGCCGGACTATAAGTACTCAATGTTTGAAAAATACTGTCTTAGTCTAGATAAAAAAATCGTGCATTATCGCATTAAAAATAGTAAGGAAATTAATATTGTGCTAAATTAATTATCCTTCAGAAAAGAGGGCGATAATGTATGAAAAATGCGGGCATACAATGAAATAGATTTTTTTAATTGAATTAATTGAATTGCAGACATGTAATAATATATAGATTTTATCTTTATGTAATACCACTGCACTGAAGAATATCAATATATATATTTCTGGATTAATTTTGAATACAACTTCAATCGATAGTAGTTAAAACATTATTTAGTGACCCAGACCTGAAAATTCATTAACACATTAATCAACGCAAAGAAAAAGTAAATATTGTATCCGTTATATATTTAATTATATATATATTTAATAGCAAATTTTTCAGAAACACTTTTACTATGTGCAAGCGTTCTTATTAATTAATTTAGTACTATTTTTTTAATTAACCCATTATATGCCCGGAATTCTCACCATTACCCTTAATTATAATTTGGTATAATAAAGATTTGTTTAAAGAAATAAAATTTAATTGACAATTATTTTACAGTCAATCATGTGAAACGCCTCCCACCCTTCTAAAAAAATATTTAGTTTAGTCAATTTTTCGTTTATGTATATTTTTTCCAACATATGAGAAAAAAGATGATTTTTAAATATGTATAATTATTAATATACCATAAAATTACAAATCTAAAGTTAAAAGACAATGTCATCCGGTATTCATAATATTTAAGTACATTAAAAATTATTTTAATGCAAAATTTTTTTTCATATTTTTTAGGTTTTTAACAAAACTTTTAGCTTTTAATTTCAAAATGTAAAAAAAAAAATGTTAGGCTCTATGAGAAACCTGTAACATGGGCATAGTAGGTCGAGATGTTCGACAGCTCGAAATTATTGTAAGATTTAGTCATGAAGATTTCTATTAGATAAAAATGTGGAAAAATTGCAGATTTCTATAGTAAAATATACAATAGTACAATATCATATGCGACTCATGAATATATGAAGAAAAAAAATACTTTTATCAAAAAGCATGGTAAATTTTTAAGGTTGGTGGTGGTTTAACATTTATTATAATATAAGTAAGATTGAATTGTTTGTAAATAAACAAAATATGTTCCTTAAAATATTAATATAGCCATATCAGAAACAAAATTTTTCCTCGCGAACCAAAGCTTTTTGTTTTAAAATGACTATGAATTCCTATAGTCAATTAAAATTTAATTTAAATTATTTTCCAATGTATAGCAAAAGATATTTTACTAAGTTGACAATGTCAGATTTTTACAGATTATCTAAATAATATCTAACTGAACCATGAATTGTTTAAATTAAAACGAAAGTGAGTATAGTCTCTGTTTAAATTTTTATCATTTGGATTATGGCCACTAGACTATCACTTCAACATTGTCATAAACTTATGAATAAAAAGCATTACTTTTAAGTTGAACCTTCATTGTTCTATCCACTTCGAATGTTATTGCTGTGCAAAGTCGTCTAGTAGATTCTACTCTAAAATATAATTCATTTGTAAAAAAAAGATCAGTTTACAAAAAATATTTAATTATTTATAAGTATAATTATTGAAATAAGTATATTTTCGATAAAATTCAATTATTTATTTCTTAAAATTACAAAGAGTATCTATTGATTCAAAGAATAATATATTTAAATAAAAAACAGAATTTTTTTAATGACAGCAAATAGGATCAATGACCAACTCTTTTAGCGTATATAAATATTATTTCCTAAAGGTTTCACCATAAGTTCAACCTTACATATATTTTATAAACCTTAAATAGTATTAATGGTAGTATATGTTTATATGGCATTATTGTATTAATATTAATAAATAGTCTAAGTCATTTAATTTCAAAAGAGGGTCAGATAGGAAAAAAGACTACAACACAACATATCAACGCAGATTTCATTACAGTAATATAACCCCAGATAACATATCAAAAGTCTAAACCTCTCAAAAATCTCACCCCTATTTTGTCCACTGAACCAATTTGACTAAGCAAGAAGAACTTTAAATCACAAATAACAGCTTTAGAATGCATTTTCGATGCAAATAATATATTAGTTATTATTACCAATAGATATATAAACATGTATATAAAGTATCTGAATACATTATTATTTTTTGAAAAAATGTCCATGTATGACGTCATAGTATGATGTCAATCTATTGGTAATATATTATTATATGCATCCAAAATGCAACATAAAGCCGTTATTTTTGATTAAAAGTTTCTACCGTCTTTAAACATGGGTTAAATGGAGAAAACGTGACTATACGATTTGAAAGTCGCACCCCATATTTTGAGACCTTTAGACTTTTAGAATGTTATAAAGATATCTAATGGTTAATCAAAACTGAAGAGATTCGAAGTGTTGTATTTTTTCCCCGTGAAATTCTAAATGACTTGGACTATAATTAAATGGCATCAAATAGTATTTGTTTCAGCACAAATACATAATATGTTTGAAAATTATTTTTGAATTATGCAATAAGAATGTTCTATTTATAATTTATGTACATATTTTCTATTAAACATACTATAACTGATAAAATTATCAAAATTAAATAAATTACGTAAAACTTAAAAAATTGGTAACTATTTAATTACTTAATATTATACTTTGAATTACTTACTTGTTATGAACAAACTTTCGACTGTCCAATTCATCTTTGATTTTCACACTCAGACTTTCACTTTTCATCTGTAGACAAAATACTATTGCTGTCTTTATAATATTCAAATAAAATTTAATTATACTAGTTATGAATAAAAGCAGTGTAAAAAATAATCTAAAATGTTTTGTATATTAATAAAATCAGACGAAAACTTAAACTGTATAAATAGCATTTTGATAGATTCAAAAATGGATAAATTAATTTTATGTTTTCAACATTTTTGTAAAGAAACAAAGCTTATAAAAATGTATTAGATTTAAAAGTATAGTACTAAACTAATAGTAAACTAAACTATCTATACTGAAGTAATAGAATCATAAACCTATTACACCTTTAAATCTAAGATTTTTTTAAAAAGTTTTGTTTCTTTATAAAAAATAGTAAAATCCATTTTTGAATCTATGATTATCTATCATGAATGAATCTAAACCATCGCTAGTCTGAATGACTCCGATCACAGTCAAATTTACTAACGAGGTCTACGGGTAATCGAGAGTAGCCAGGGAAATTTGAGAAAATACAATTATTATTAATTATATAAATGGAAATCCATTCATGCTAAAAAAAATATTGTAGCGAGGTTTACAGATATTTGAGTTACGGATAAGAGAGGGTTAAAAATCACCCATAGATTTCTAACTACATATTTTACAAGTATAAAGTAAATATCTCTGTATGACACTTGGTGCTTTTTAACACAGGTCATTGTTCAGACACATACAGTAAAAAGGAATAAATAATTATGCCTGTAATTACCAGAATATTCCTAATATGTTAAATAAACGTAAATATTTCTATGGTATAAAATCTACATGTAAATCAATTGTTGCATATTTACCTGAAGTTCTAAATTCCCTTTTCGAAAATGTGAAATTGTTATGTCCGCATCTTCAAGCAATTTTGACTACAACATTCAAAAAATATATACTATAAGTACAAAAATTAACAATAACTTATATTTCACTTTAAAAAACCTTTTTCTTCAATTCTTCATCAACAGTTTTCTTCCATTTCTGAATTCTACAAGCTTCCGATTTTAATTTTAGGTGCAAAACAGACAACCTAAATACGAAGTAATTATTGAAAAATAATCAAATATAAAAAATATAATAATTTAACAGGAAATTATTTATTGATTTGTATACTAACTATATACTAACACACATGAAAATATCGATCACATATTAAGACTACAAGTAGGCCTACACCTATAAAACTTAGCAAATAAGTAAAACTAAAATAATTACCTTTCTTGATCTTCATCATTATCTGACTTTAAAAAAAAACCAGTATCGTTTGGAATGGAAGTTTGATCAGAATTAGGAACATTCAAGCTATCATTGAATTTTGAGGAAGTATTACATTGAGAAGAATTGATAGTAGATGATAGATCAAATTCATCTTCGATAAGAGAAATTTCATTATTAGAATGATCTAAATTTTCATTTTCCAGTCTTGGAAAATTAATATCGGGTGTTAATTTTGGAATATTATGATTTTCCTGAGATTTCAATGAAAAAATTGGCGAATTAGATTTGTTTAAATTGTACCTATTAGACAAACTGAACATTGGTGATATGTTTTGGTTTGGGACCAATTTTTTTTTTGTTAGCGAAGGTGAGGAAAAGGAAGGTATTTCAACAAACGGTGATGTATTTAAAGTAGGACTTTTGTTGAGGATTGGCGATTGTAAACTCTTTGAAACAAATTTATTTCTAAAATTTGATGGGACAGTTAAATTTTCAGATGAAGCTTTCGTATTCTTCTTGATTATATTCAAAAAATTAGGGACAGAATTGCTCTCATGTTGATTCGTTTCTTTGAAATGCAACGATTGGATTGTTGGAGGAACCTGTTCAGGCTTATTTAGTTGAAATTCATAACTACAGTCGTCAAAAAATTCATCAGTGTCATCAAGATCAATAGTTAGAGGTAGCTTGGAATTCGTCTTAAAAGAACTAACAAAATTGGAATTTCCTGGAAAACTAGACGATTTCTTTTGCAAATCGACATTATCAATAGGTTTTTTTCCAGATTTATTGAGAAAGGTTGATCCCTTGTTATCAGTTGAACCCTGAAATTATATATATATATATATGTTACAGTCAATACCTGGTGTCTGTTTCATTAAGCTACAATTCTAGAATTGTAGTATTGTACAAGTGTAGGCTTGTTTGTAATTACAATTTTACAATTATTCTGTTTCAAATTATTTTTAAATAATTTTTCTGAGTCATAATCTAATATACATAAAACATTTAACTTTAAATGACTTTGATTGGCCAAACAATAAGACGCCAGAGTTAAATAATTGTTTTACAATTGATTGTAGGTAGTAAATCAACAGTGTTTCTGTTTCATAAAAAAATTGTAACTAGGTACATCTTTAAATTTATAGATATTACAATTATTATAGGGATATTTATATACTATCTACATATATTTACATATAAAAATTATATAATATGTAGGTCAAAGCTTCAGAATTCCCAATATTCCAGTATAGGTAAATTGTTACAATGGTAACATTGATACATTGATAGAATTGCCTGTAACATAGTTGACAATTATTGTTTACTTTAAAATGTACGAGTCAAATAGCGATTAAGATAGATAATCTAAAAGGTGCAGGACTAAGCTTTAATTTTCGTATTGTTTCCATTTTTCCACACCGTCTCTCAACATATTCAGACCACAAATTGAGTTTGCTAATAAACAGTACGTTTCATGAATGATTGAGTTTATCAACTGAGAGGGCAGCTAGATAAACTTCTTCAACGTATTGGTCCTCGATTGGTGATTCACAAAGTTTATCAAAAGCAACATTTGCCAAAATTTAAACAATTCTATAAATTTGTCTTCCGTTTTCATGATAATTAATATACTTAATGCTTAATACTCAATAAATCTCACTACTCTATACTTAATGCAATGTAATATTCAAATAATAATATAGTATACAGGGGGATCAAAAAAGTAGCACATCCGTTTCTTGAAAATCCAATTATGAGAAATTATGCAAGTCTATATAATATACGCATTTCAAGCAATTAAATGATGCTAATACTTTTCTGCCTCCCTGTATATGTTTTCTAATGGGTTTTAGATTTCCATTTCTATATTTAACTCTGGTGTCTTAATTTGTTCAGCCAACCAAAATTATTTTCAGTTTTATCAAGACTCATTAAAATTTATTGTAGCTTAATAAAACAGTCCCTTAGAAAAGGTCAGAATGCGGTGTGACTAATCTAAAATCAATACCTGTTCATCCAAAATTTATTGTCACTATGCATAATGACATTGCAGTTGGTTATTACCTGTATTGTCGGTTGTTTTGATATGTCATCATAATGTCCAGTTCTTATAAATAATTCGATTTAACATGAAACAATATATTATTTATTTATAGTAGGTTACAAAAAATGCATGTTAGCTAAAATAGTATACAATTAAAATGCAATTACTATAGACGTTATAAATATGCATTGTAAAGAATAAAACAATTTCTGTTTATGAGTGTGTTTGGGAAAAAATGAATAATTATACCTTTATTTTTCAGACATGCAAAGTAAAAAGAAGTCTAAAATTCGAAGTCTACAATTTACATAAAACTTATTATGTGAAATAACTGGAACTCAAGATGTAAAGATGACTTAATTGACATGCAGTAAAAAATCGAATATTGAAGTCAGTGAATATCGCTTTATCAAAATCATCTAACCAACAAACATGAGAACGACTGATTGTTGTAGGGCCCACCTGCAGTTGAAAAGTCAGGTTACCACTAGTAAACAAAACAAAAACATTTATCCAGTGTAATAAAAAAAATGCATGTATATGATAATACATGGCTATTTTATCCTTTCATGTATGTATATTCAAATATATTATTAAAAAACATTAATTCAAAGATTAAGAAGTCAAATGACCAAATGTTTTATACCAGAAGTGTATAAATAGAATATATTATTGAAATAAAAAATGATTCTTAACATATGATAAGATCCACGGAACTGTAAATAATAGTATTTAAAGCTGTAGTATAAAGAACATATATATTGATGCATTACAATGTTAAGGTTTGGATAAAACAAATATTATTTCCTTTAGTAAAGCTGCATTACTTTAGTATTAAAACTGATCCTATACATGGCTCGCAATTTTCTCATTTGAATGTAATAATGTTGCAAAAATCAAAGAAGTAATTTTTTTAAAGGCAGATAAAATTTATAAATAATTTTTATTTTAAGTTTTTTTAATTATTTTTTAAAAGTTTTTTTTCAAATCATTCAAAATTTGGTTGTGGATTGAAGATCTCAAACTAATGGGAATGATCAAGGCTATCAGTTGCAGCTACAAAACTCTTGTTAAAATTCACAATATAAGTGTAAAAAGCAAGTAATTAAATGAAACACTAAATTCCACAAAATCAAGACTTGTGATAAAAAATTTTACTAATTGCATTGTAATTGTGAAGTGTATTTAACTAACATGCATTTTTGTGAATCAATTACAAAATATATATTGTTTAATGTTAAATCGATTTTTTTTAAACTGGGAACTACATACAATACTATTAAATATATTATAGAGAAAAAACGGTCAATATGATTGATAACCAGATGCTGTCATTACACTGCCCATATTGACTGTAACACATGGTTCATTTGCACCTGTCTTGAAAAATACAAGACTTTTTCAAGGCATTTTGGAATAATATAGATGTCAAATTTTACACATTGAAAAATAATCTGAACAAAACACAATATGCAAATAATGCATTTAAAAATAAATGTCTACATTCATAAAATAAAAATTTACATTAATTTATTCTTATAAGATATTATAGGTTTTCCAAAATTCAAATATTTTTCAAACCTTTTACAACCTTTCTTAAAAAATCAGACTTGTTCAAGACATAATTAGCATTTTTTTTAAATGAAGACTTTTTTGGAGTCTTGAATTTTAAATTCAATTTTTTTTTAGTTTAAAGACTGCAAATGAACCATGTAACATATATATATTAAAATGTAAACAATTTGTATATAAAAATAATAATACAGACCTTTTTCATAAACATATTTTTCATAAATGGATTATTCATATTTCTTAATCTAAAAAATAAAAGAGTAAGTTATATAAATCTGTAGGTATAATTGTCAAAAAACTCTATTAAACATGGGTAGTACACAATTTTTAAAAGCAATTCCAAGAATCAATCAAATGAGAAATTCCAGAACTTTCCTAATGGACCATCTATATCATTACATTCTAATATTTTTACCATGATGGTATATTTTTGCTCTGTGATAGTGTATGGTGAGGTTACAAAAATATAGAATGAAAACTAAAAACTGAAGAATGAACATTAAAAAATTCCAAGACTTTTCCAAGACTTTCACTAATTTTCATTAATTATAAGACTTTTCCATATATATATTCAAATGAATTTTAGCAATCATAAGACTCTTCCAGTTTTTCAAGACATCTACTAAATCTGATTAAAGTTATTCACTCAAAATAAAATCTAAGGAGAAAAAGGGGAATTCTACAATCAAATGTAACCCTCTTAACAAATATAATTGGAAAAACACTGCAGAAATCCATAAAAGAATTCACATCCTTGGATATATTGAAAACAGACTGATATAAAAGACCACAAGGAAAGATTCTGCCTGATAAGTACACAATGAGTTTCTTACTACAAGATACTTGCAGCTACATATTTTAGAACTCAAATACAATAACCCTAACACACTTTTAGTAATACAGGATAAAAATCAACAATTTAAATCAATAACTAACTATAGTAAAGTAGTCACACTATTCAACTACAGTGTAGTGGCAGTGGAAAGAATTTCAATTTGGGGGGCACAATATAATATGGGTATATTTACAGTAATTTAAATCAAAAGTTAATATAAAAAACACTTTTATAAACATTAATATTTATATATCATACAAGTTAAAATGTAATGTAATATTTTGTACACAAATCAATACTTAATAGCATATACAGAGTAGCCATAAAAAACTGAGTGCAAAATTAAATTTGAAAGATACCTACACATAACCACATATTGTTATTAATTTTTTATGAAGGCATATAGATTTAAATTTGTCAAAGTCCAAGTAGTCCAAAGTCAGTTTCAACACAGGAAATGGTAGATTTAATAGCTTCCATTTATGCTTATAAACACTGAACTGTTGATGAGCTAGAATCCAGAATTCAAGAAAAATGTATCTAAGCTGTGCCAATAAAGTGTGTCATTGTTGTAGAGAGACTACAGTAAATTGTATCTTTTGTTAAAGGATACCAATTTTAACATTGATAAGTAACTTACTAACTGCAAATTTATAATTGTTTGTATAATACTATTATTTAAAATACAATCAATATTAGACAAAAACTTTTTAATGTTGGGTTTGGTTCATTAGGGACCACCCTGTATAGTACCTATAGGTATATTATAATCAGGGGTGATTTTAAAAGGTACTGAAAAAGCTAGAACCAAAATCTAACCTCTGGCAATCTATATAACAAGGCAGTTAAATTAACCTCCAAAAACAGAAATTTTTAGCTTTTAAAAGTTTAAAATGTAGCTAAATGCATATTCAAATTTGTCATCTGTATTTTTTAATCTACTAAATCAGGAGTATCACACATTATGCAAATCTATATATTATGCCAGAAAAGTGGCAGCCCATATAATGAGAAATTAATGTAAATGTAAAAATTGTTTTAAATTTTTAATTTTAGTAATTACATAATATAAAAAGAAAATATAGTTGAATGCATAATATAATACCACAAAAAAAATAAAATTATGTTTATACACTCATGGTGTGTACAGTTTTTCAGATTTTTTTAAAGAATTTCCCTAATATTTCCCAGATAAAATTTTTAGCCAATTGGTAAGTTCACATGGCAGTTTAACCTCATACAATTTTGGACAAGCTTGAAACAATGATTAACATTTATAAAGATGTCAATTTTGAAAATATAATACTGTTAAATAAAAAAATGCCCCACACAGCTTTAATTTTGAAACTTTTTGAGTTTTTTGTTATAAAAATTTAGGTACTTTATATAATATGATTTAGATTTTTTTTTTAAATAATATTTTTATAATTGTTTTTCATTTAAATTTATTTGTATTAATTTATATTCTGAAATTCCCAGACTAAATTCAAATTTCCCTGATTTTTCAGAAATCTTCTAATTCCCTGGTTCCACACAAACCATGAATACTATGGGTTCTTTATATATTATTGTAAATAAAATAGTTTTAATATGCCATCACTTTAAAATTTTTGATGTAAATGTACAAATTTAGTTTAAAATAATATGTCTAGGCAAAATGAAAAAAACTAAACAAGACTATAAATATTGTCTCTTATTTCATCTCAATGTAAAAATGAAAGTTTAAAAATTATGTATAAATATTTGTGTGAACAAAAATTAATAAAAAACAAATTTGACATTATAAATTTATTTACAATATCTTTACAATTAAAACAATAATAAGTCAGGTCTGTATATTTATATAAAACAGAAATAACATTATGGAGATTCTTGTATAACTTTCTAACCTTCTTTGAACAGAAAATTATCTCTTTGTAGAAGCAACACTCATTGTTGCTGCTACTGCTCCTGAATCATCAAGATGCATTGATGAAGGCATCAATGATTTCCATAGCAGTTTGGATTGCTCATAAAGGCCCCTTTAAAAATTGTGTTTCTTTTTTTGGTATAGTGGACTAGGCACTATTATCTGTCTATGTGGTTTCAAGTTTCTTTTGGACTATCACAGACTGCAGTTAGGGTCTGATAATCTTTGATCTTGTTGAGGTGGTTGTTGAGCAGGATTGAGTGCTCCAAACTAAGCTGTACAAAGCTTTCACATTTATTATAATCTAATTTTTTTCACCTTCTGGTTTGAAGTTAATACCAAGAGTGTAAATCATTCTTTCATGGGTTGGCTTCCACTTTGTGTGTCATCTGAGTAGTGTCTTACTGGTCTTCAGTGTTATTGATATATCTTCTTGGGATTACAAACTTCCTTGTTTGGCCAATGCTGCTGCTATATAGGACTAGTTTATATGGCAATAATTTCTAAAATCCTATGGAAAAATGTGTGTATATTTATGTATATTTAAAAAAAAAATTGTATATAAAACAGAATTCATGTATATTTATATATGGCCACAAAATTCATGTATATTTGTTTATGTAGGTGAATTTTGTGTATCTGTGGACATTCTGTAGGAATGCAGAACCCAATTTTATATTTATATGGATAGCAATTGTCTAAAATATTGGTTGTGTGATTGCCAAAGAAAAGACTATTTTTTACTTGAACAGTCTATCCTAATTGTATGTGTGTTATATTTGTGTTATAATTGTATTATAAAAATTATATGTAATGCACATTGTAAATTTAATACACACTCCTCCGTCAATTCCTCAACATTTACTCTTATATATATATATAGAAATGATAGCTAGTATCCAAATATAATAAATTGATTTATATAGATAAATGTCCAAAATTACTTGTTATAAATATTATTAAACAACCATATCCCAAGTATAATAAGTACAAAAAATTATTATTTTTATAATCTTTGTTTGATTGCTTTAATAAATATTTTAATTTTACATTATAAATATAACCAATTTTTTAAAAATCCATAGCTAATTCCAATTTTGTAGGGCTGATCAAGGGTTCAATGACAACAGAATAATTTTAATTAAATTCCCGGATCCTTTAATCAATATTTTTTTCAAATTCCTCCTTATCACCCTAATATAGTCAGTATATATATCTGTACATTTGTAATAAAAATTGAAAAAATGCATTACTTTTAATTTTCACAAAATTTTGACTATTAAAATATCAGGCAGTATATTAAAATATACTGAAATGATGAAATATATTTGACAAAAAATATATATTAGGCAACATAATGAAATTCAATAACATTTTGAAAGTATTTTAGACAAAAATTCCAGGACATTTCCAGGTTTATTTAATTCAAGAAAAAAAGTAAAGTCAAATGGAAAATTTATTTACAAAAATATATATCTAATAATCGAAAAGTACCCACAAAAATAAGGTATACAGACACAGTATTCAATAGTAAATAATAAAATATCCAATATTATTTTATATTAAAATAAAATTTCTTTATAAGTGGAGTAGACAAACATATATATGTTTTTTAATATTAATTTAAAATTGTAATTGAATACACTTATATACGAAATGTTATTATTACAGAACTTTTTATGAATTATAGACTAATATAAAATTTAAAAATAAAGAAAATGTTAAAATCCAAAAATAATTGAAAAAAACGTTATAAATCAAAATGTAAACCTTTTCCGCTTTCGTTTTCGTTCTTAATGATTTTTAACTATTAAAATAAATTTATAAAAAATATCCAATATCACATTTTTAAGTATTTACTTTTTACCATTTTTCCTCATATGTATTGAATGAATCTAAGTAATTCTTCCCCCTTTAATAACTTATTAACACCCTATATACCTACATTAACTTTGTTGAACGTATTTATAATTTTTTTTTCAAACATATGACATATTATAATATATATATGGAAGCAGATATTATACACTCTCTCCATAAAAACCAATATTATGTAATTTTATATTCATTACATGTTATATGCATTATACCTTTAATATATATATACATTATATACCTAGGGTGCCGGCTAAAAGAACACCCCCCCCTTAATCACAGATGAAAATATCAAAAATGCGCACACATCTATAAATTTCTCCCATAACCGCAGATATTTAAATCTAGCCAAAATCAAATTTAAAGCTATGGTTATAGATATATATTAAGTATGTTTATGGCTTATAATCATGAATGACTTATATATTATTTATCTAGGCCGGCAAACTGACCAATATTCAATAGGGGTCATTAATATATTACGTCATCCAACCGGGGTGGGGGGTGTTTTATGTTGATTACGCCTGGTTATGGGTAAGGGTGGCGGTGTCTGCCTAATGCTGACATCATCATGATATCATTTTTGTCCTTAAAAAAATACTGACACT
The DNA here is from genome assembly GCA_034780395.1 of Vannuccia rotundouncinata. Classification (NCBI taxonomy): domain Eukaryota; kingdom Metazoa; phylum Platyhelminthes; order Proseriata; family Coelogynoporidae; genus Vannuccia; species Vannuccia rotundouncinata. The sequence goes on along the minus strand of JAUZNC010060750.1, from coordinate 15,403 downwards.
TTATGAAACTTTGTGATAAGCTTCTTTTTCCGCGCTTATAGTCTCTCAGAGATCCACGATGTTGACTTATTTTTACAACAACAATTGCCAACTTTTACACAACAAATGATGCAAAATGATTTTCGAAAGCTGAAAGATCACCTGTAATATATCCTTGACAATGATGGTGTGTATGTGTGACTTTTTTGTACATAATTTATTGTCATAATGTGTATATAACAATTATGCATTTTAAATTTTCGGAAAAAACCGTATATATGGCATGGCATTGGCTGCCATTTTGAGAATGTTTATGTGATCACATTTTGGTAATGCATACCTACATATGTAATAGTTTCAGAATCTAGATATATTATTTTTAGTAGTAAATTATACATTTTGCATTTTCATTTATGTACTGGATTATGGGAGGATGACGGGATATATACATGACGGAAATTACCGTAGAGTTGAGCAGAAATTGCGGGATTTATTTCACTATATGACGCGTAAATGACGGAGAGTTCTACAGTAAATGATGGGATTTAAATGATGAGATTATCATGCGATATATCGCGTCATTTCTGCTCAACTCTTCCGTCATTTTTTAATATAAAAATTCTGCTACTTTTACTGTAATAGGATAAGAGATGATTTTTAAAAAATAAGAATGCATAGCTAATATAATTATTTCAGCTAATTCATATTAAAATTGAGTAAAAACTTCATTAAATCACAGAAATCATAACCATCAAATTCGATTAAATCGCAATAAATTTAATTTTCATTACTTCAACCACTAGCCAAGCTAACAATTCAGCAATTCAGTTATGATTTATTACTATTTATTACAATTCATAGATAATAGCTTGCGGCAATTAAATATTTTTCAACTAAATCTCATTAAAATAACCAATATACCTTAATATATGGTGAAGATCATATTGTTGAAAGTTATAGAGATTGGTTGTCACATCCCCTATATATGATTGCCTTATAATTATCAAACATTCTAACAATAATCAACTTGGACATGTGTCTACGAAACAGCCTTTCCTCATCATTGATATCGTAATAATATTTATCTAGATCGGCATACTAAATTAAATTATATCGGAAACAAAAACGATCCAAAAGACAAAATTTTGAAATCTTGTTCAACCCATAATTTTACTAATAGACCTGAGAAGAAGACCAAATCGCACAATTAAGTTTCTTTAATTTTAATACATATTTTGAGTCCATATAGTCGTATATCTGCAGGGGTGTTTATTTAATTTAATTTAATCTATTTTAATAGTATGCAATTTGCTCATTTTAATTCGAACACTGCAGTCTTACGTATAAAACGCATAGATATAAACAAAGATAGTATATCTATGATAAAACGTAGTATAGTTTGACAATCTAGAGAAGTTGCTAATTACGAGCATTTATGTGAGCATTTCTTATGTTGTACAAGATATATAGGACATTGTGGGTTAGAAGTTAATTGTTAATCATATTCCAAAATGAAACTTGTTGCAATTTTTACTCGTCGTATTTAAGTTGTGCATCAATATTAGTACCGACGGGCAATGCTCGGGCACCGCACGTTATTAATATATTAAATCGGTTTGAACCAATCGACGCATCCATACAACCTCTAGAATCTCTCTCGGGTACGTATAAACAACGACAATACCAAGACGGTAAACTTACTATTTAACGACTGCACAGTGTGCAAGGTCAGCCTGTACTATATAGCTGTGCGAATTATGGAGATAGATCACCATACTGAACATATTCTAAGCTCTGAGGAGCACTCCACGCCGAGGTCATCATCTGAAAAACCTTCGATTATGTCATTATACACAAAATGAAGGATTTCTCCCTGAATGGGTCTAACTAGATAATTGAGACGGTCAAGTGTTTTGACATGTGGAGGATCACCTGCTAACATACATACCTCATCATCGTCGCTGCCGTGACTCAATCGAACTCCCAGCAAGGCTCAAGGCGAAGAAGGCCGTTATAACATCAACTACGGTGACGATTACAACTATTTTAAATGCGCATATCTACCAGTATAACACAACGATGACATGAAGATATAATGCATCGCGATCGTATGAGTTCCTATAGCAAATGTATCAACGAACTCATTAGTTTACTGGCCTAACTTTCCCCACTTTTGCTGACGATATTCCGCGGTTTGAGAAGCTAAACCCAGGCATATTTGTGAATATATATTGGAGTGGATCGAGGAAAACGAAGACCACTTTGTGCGTATAAAATTCTCCGCGCTTGTGGCTACCTTCGAAAACTTGCCGACGATCCGGAACCTCGTCATGTGAATATTCTCACAATCACACCGAAGAAGGATTGAGAGTCACACTTATGCGTCGAAATCGACTACTAATTAAACTCATACTCGAAAGAAAACAATCTAAAACATGGCTGTAAACTCTGGGAGTGCTGTCTCAAACCATTTATGAAGAAGGGATATATACAGAAGCACCGGGGCTATTGTTGATCCATATCAGTAGTAAAAGATACAAGATTGATATATAAACTGGATGAACTGGGTGGTATAATTATTTTACAATTGTGAAAGCAATAGAACGAGAACGACATCGACTTACAACAGTCATCAATGAAACATAGTTAAAAATTAAATTTAATATTATTTTTTTTAACATCGATTTTTGCAAACGAAGTTAAACTAACTAACACTGGTATCAGACAGCGATATACCTCACACATTTTTGGATGCGAATTAGACAAATAAAAAATTACATTAAAGACATAAAAATCTTAAAATCTACGACGTGGCATCTATTCTATTATATGTATATACTGCGACGCATGCTCGTAAAGGATTAGTTGGTGATGCGTTGGTATAATTACTCCACACAGTACATTTTCTAAAAAGAACCTTTGGTGAATCTGTCAGTATTTTGTATGTTATCCCATTATTATATGTCCTCTGCATAAAATGCTGAAATATGTGATTATGCTTGCTAAATTTGTACTATTCATCGATGGAAACACTCCACATTCGGAAGCGTCTATAAACATTGATGCTGAAATAATTTAGCCATATCATAAAAAAATCATGGTTGGATAATGATGCCAATGACGGGTGGTGGATTTCATATAGATCTAATCCCGTATATGCTCGTCCTTTTTGTACCATAAAATGATTTGCTAATACAATTCTGATATTGTAGAGGATGTTCTAGCTCCCCATTGAAGATCATTGAAGACTATATATAGACAAAATAAAAAAATCTTAAGTTTTACAGTACCCGATGGATCAGTGGATCATTTATTATTTTATGCCTTTTGTAAATGTATATGTATGTTTGTGTATATGTGACACATTTGTCAAACAAGGAACTTAAAACCATTGTATGTTGATTTCAATACATAAAGAAATAATTCAGATAATATAGTTCGCTGATCAGTTCATCAGTAATTGTTATATATATTAACAAAAAGTGGATCGCTGTAAAAATCTAATAAATGTTATTCGTAAAACAATTGAAGACAAACTATTATATTTCCCAACTCTGATGGGTAAAATAACCATTAATTACTACCTACTAGCGGGTACTCGAGAAAAATGAGATTAGATGTAAATGAAAAATAAAAAATCATATTTTCAAGAAATAAAAATAAATTTCTCGAATCATAGTATTCAGATAAAACTATACTTAGGAATGAAATATTTAAATATAGTTATAAATTATCATATGACATATAACATTTTACCAATAAATTTTGAGTAAAAGTTATAAAAAAATAAGAATTTTGTTTACAACTGTTTAAATAAATTTTTATATCTAGATTTAAATCATAGCTTAACGCGTTTAACTTTTCTAAATATTGAAAAGCCTAAAACAATATAGAATAAAACTATGGGGAAAATGAAGAAAAAGGTAACTTATATTTTTTCAAGTTTATTTCAATTAAGTGTTGTCTTTACAATATAAACGACAGAAAATAACTCTTAAAAAGTTTTCAAAATTACCAAATTTGCCAACCCATCTGTTATGGAATTGTGTATTGAGGAATGCGCGAGCTTTGTGGGAAGTGTGAGGAGGGGCGACATCTTGCTGAAAATGGCATGTTTCACGAATACCCAGTCTCTCTAGATCTGGCATAAACTCATCCTCTAGCATTCGGAGATATTGTGTGGTGTTCATTCGACCTTCAATAAAATAAGGACCAACAAGGTGTTCTTCAGACATTGCTGCCCAGATCATGATGTGTGGTGGATGTTGACGAACCTGTTCCCAAAAGTGTGGATTTTCATTGGACCACATGACAACATTTTTGCCTTTTGAGGAGGCATAAATTGCAGATTCGTCAGAAAAAAAAAATTTCTTCATTCGTTGAGAGCGATATTTTCTGAGAATAGCCGCACAACATTCAACATGGTTCAAATGATCTTCCTCAGTTAAATATTGCACAAATGTCGGCTTCCAAGGTTTTAGATGCAGATCTTTCCTTAATACTCAACATATTGTTGATCTCGGTATATTCAGTTCATCACTGAGTTTTCTTGTTGATGTCTTTGGTTCATTTTGTATTGCAGTTTGAATGGTATCCATGATATCTCCTCTTTCATTTGGGCGATCACTTCGTTTTTTGTCCATTAACATTTCCGTTTTGAATAACTTCTCTTCCCAATTCTTGATTACACGCCCTTTGGGTGGTTCAACATCAAATCTGTTCCGTAGCTTGTCTCGAATTATCATCATTGAATGTCTTGTTCTATCCATATCATGCCACCAGGCTGCTGCTAACACACAATATTCAATTGTGTAGTCGCTTTTGTCAAATTGAACAGCCATACCGTGAGCGGTGCAGTGTAAAAATAAACAGTGATCAAGTTAATATAGATAAGCTATAGATATATTTGAAATTTGAAAAATAATAACAGAAATTGATAATATACATAGTGATGAAGTTAATAGAGATTAGTCATAGATATAAAATCTAAAATTGATAATGTTATTGATTATATTATTTGAAACATAGTTACTTCTGGCCCACCCTGTAGTTAATATTATGATCCAATTGAGTACTCAACTATATATCACTTGCCTTTTTAAAAAATAATGACATGTTTATATTTACATGTTTCTGACTATGTGCTCCTCATTAAATTATATTAAGATATCTTTATATTTTTTTTAAAAATGGCTAAATAAAAATTATGAACTAGATTATTGAGATTATAAAAAGTCATACTATATATGCATAGTTTATCATTGTTTATCAGTTTCCAACCAAATACAATTTTGGTAGCCAAGTTGAGTACACAGAAATTTCTTTTGAATTTTCCCATGTAAATCATTCAATAATATCTGATTTATTTATAATTAATGTATTATTGGTTTGATTAAAACTTATTTTATCCCAAATTTACTGTCTAACTTATGCTATTTCTTTGTCTTACTTTTTATCAACAAATATATGTGTACTATATAGCTATGTTTCTATCAAAAATATTAAATTTAAAATTATCTAAATGGTTTCATTGATAACAGATTTCAAAATGCTTTATGAAAAATATGAATACCTAACAGTTTTTAGATGAAATTATCAACATCACTAAATTATGCAAGAATGATCTATATGTATCAATAATTTGTCTCTAGGTATTGCTTTAAATAAATCAATAAGACCACACTTGTTTATGACATATATTGGTGCCTAATTTTTATTTTTTTTTAATTGGGCCACAAAATTTTGACTTTGGTGCATTTTTTAAACTGATATTCCTATCCCTGGGTATGTTTTATAAACAAGTAATGTTCAATATATTTTTTGTAAATATTATTTTTATTTCTAACATATTTTAATACTTTATGAAATGCTAATTTTGGATTACAAATACTAGAACCTGTACATTACCATTCAGTAAGAAATTTTTACTAAGTGCTCATGTATGTCATGTTCTTATATACTCATTCAGTATGAAAAGTTTTAATAAGTACTCATATACTCATTCTGTAAAAAAATTACTCAGTCATAATATACTCATGTACTCTAATATTTTTTATACTGACTGACCAAGTACATTTTTTTAGATGAAAATCCCAGTAAACAAAATATTAATTGCACCCTGCCATATAAAAAATTTTGAGCTATCCCATTACCATAGTAATGGGACAGCTCAGGATTTTTTTTCAATGTCAATTATTGTCAATATATTATGGAGCCTAATTTTAGATATATATTATTTACACCTCAGCCCAAAGTACAACATATTATACAAGTATTTCATCAGCTTTCAATGAGCAAATTGAATTTTAAAGTAAATGAACCAAACTGAAAAGGAGAAGTTAGCCATAATGTTTACCATTATAATAGTAAACATTATGGCTAACCCCTCCTTTTCAGTATTTCAAAGTTGTAAAACCTTTCCATGTAAGTATACTTATATATTTTACAGACCACAAACCATTAGTGAGTCTATTTTAAAAGGAGAAAGCAACCTTAAAAACAGCCACTGATAATTTAACCAGATAAGAACTTATGTTAGGTCATATATTAAAAGCCAAAGTACAATATAAACCTGAGAATCAGTACCAAAATGCAGATGCTCACAGTAGACATTCTGCAAATATAAGCAATTCACAGGGGACTTTTTTGTTATGCAAATCTTAAAGGATGTCTACTCATTTTTAAAAGAATTTGTAGTGGAGACAAATAAAGTTTAGACTATACAAGAGGTCAAATACTTTGTATATTAATTCAGTGGCCAGTCAGTATTACATCTTGATTAAATCTCATAAGACCTGTATCTAAATTACATAATTGAGTGATCCAGAAACAAAGACTAGAGTTTAACAAGAAACCAATGAAGCAAAAACAGAAGACTGCAACAAAGAAATCATGTCCTGATTAAAAATTAAATTAAGTGGAATCACATAAATGATTAACTGGAAAAGTGGCAAGCTCTGTGGGGCCCTACAGGGTGGTCAATAATTAATGCACAATTTACATGTATTCACCACTACTGATTGTTAAAATTCTGTCATCTATGTTTCTATTGATTTTTAAGCATCAATTTCTAATTTGAAAATGTCAAATTTCTATTTTTGTCTGCTGTTTGACATCTCTGTTTTGTGAGTTAGTTTAATTTGCAGTCATGGCTGGTGTATGGTTTAATTTACAAGAAAGAATTGCTGCAGTGAAACATTATTAACATGGAAGTAATTGCAAGTTTAACTGCAATTCACATTTCCATTTTTTTAATCAACCACAGCCCCTGCCATTCATTCTTCCATTATCTGACTAGTAGACAAATTTGATTCAACTGGGTCTGTAACAGTCATCCAAATCCAGAGAAGGAACCTGACTTTCAAATTGCTATTGCCAATGTAATCTATCCACATAATCTGACCTCCCAAACAATTGATTTTCAACTGAAGGGTCGTCAAGGAGATGTCTGATACAATACTCTATATTTCACACCACTGAACAGATTTTATTCTAATAAATTGTTGTGAATACCTGTAAATTGTGCATTACTTTGCAAAAACCCTGTATAAAAAATCAATCTACTCTTTAAATTTAAAATCTATTATTCAACATTATGCTAATTCTGCTATAATTATTTTCCTAAAAGTTATTTTGCTTAGTTTTTTTAATAAAATAAGTAGCACAATATTTTAAATATTTGGCTAAATGTCACCAAATGTCTCTTACAATATTTGTGGATTGGTCAAAAACTGTACTAATGATATCTAGCTAATTTTTGTTAACTAAAATGCTCATCAAGTTTTTGAAAATACATTTGGTGTCATAAAATTTTATTATTTTAACATATTATCATTTTTATATACCTTGCATTTCATAAATCCATCGAATACAATGGATGTTCTTATTCATAAAATATGTATTAACATTTACAAAATTCAGATTAGTGTAGGTAACAACTTTAGTATACTATGCAATTTTAATTTATCAAGTACATTATACATTTTACTACATAATCATTTATTTGATTATATTGCTGTTGCATAATATGTTTTTTTTGTTATCCATTAAAATTTAAAAAAAAAAATGGATTTAAAGACTTGACTATTCTGATAAGATAATGATGTAAATTGTTGATATTTGTACAATAACATGCTGACATTAATTTTTTCTTTACAAAACTAATAATTGTGTTCAATTGTACACCATAATTTAAAAAAATTGACTTAAAAAAACATTGAATGTCTTATAATGATAATCACTATTTTAATTTATATATTTATTTCCCAGCTTACAAGTGGGGAGGCCACAACATATGTCAGTCGAAAACAGGCACTCAAGAAGCTTCAAATTAGTCTTCCAAATTTTAAGTAAGTTGGCATGAATTTATTTATAACAGCGATGCACAAGTATATAAAAGTGATGCAAGATTATTAGTTTCTTTATGCTACATTTATGTGGTCCATTCTTATAAGTTAGAACCCTTTTTGTAGTGTTTATAGAGCCATACCTGTGTTATTTTCATGAAATTATGTGTTATCAGTATCTTCGTTTTTTTACACGTGCTCGAAAAAGCACAAAGAAAGTGCCAAAATCAAACAAACAGTCGAAATTTTAGCTTTGAAATATCTTCCGAGCATTTTGAAATTGACATATTATGTACAATCCACACAGAAAATAGTCTTCTCGAAAATTGGTTACTTTAATTATTTTGTGTAATTGTAATTATATTGTAATATTTCACAATAAAAACATGTACATACTCATTGACTGTTTTGCAGTTTATGTCTCGTTTTATAACCTACTTTATTTTTTCCTTTTTAGTTATAATCGATTATATATAAACATTTCTATTGTTGTGATAATTTTATATACTTTTTCATCGACAGGCGAATCTGCATTTTGAAGGGAATCTATCCCCAAGAACCAAAACACCGGAAGAAAGTTGGTAAAGGAAGCACAGAACCAATGGTTTATTATCACATCAAAGATATTCAATTTCTGGCACATGAACCTATTCTGGAAAAGTTTCGCCAGTTGCGTATTTACGTGCTGAAGGTGAAGAAGGCAAGAGAGAAGGGAGATAAAGATCGAGAGAATAGACTCAAACGAAACAAGCCCCGCTATCATCTGGTGAATTTGGTCAAGGAGCGGTAAGTGGAATATCTAGACTAAATTTTGTCTGGGTTATAATTATATATTTTATTATGTATCATCAGATATCCAACAAAAGAAGATGCTCTTCGTGATCTTAATGATGGTCTCAATCTGATATCTTTGTTTTCCCGCCTTCCAAAACTTACCCAATTCAATCCGGGTCTCATCGGACTTAGCAGAAGACTTCTCGTTGAGTTTCTCAATCTTATCATCGCAAAACAAGCTTTGCGACAGGTATTATTGTTATTTATTTTGGTATCTTAATCAATTATTATGGTTGACTTTATTTAAAAGTGAATTTGATTGATTATTGATTTTTTGGAAAGGGGTAAATTGCTTGAATTGAAATATTCTTAATTTTAGGTTTTCATCAGTATCAAAGGGTTCTATATCCGCGCAGAACTTGATAACATTGAGATAACTTGGATTATGCCGCACAATCTGGGATGTCACGTGCCTAGTGAAGTCGACTTTCGTACCCTAGCAACATGTGTTGAGTTTGATACCACCATGATGGGATGTCTTCTTAAAAGGTATGTTTTATTGTTTTAAATATATTAGCAGTTCATTTTGTAAGGTACTATGTGTAATTATTGGTAATGCAGAAATTAGTTTGTTTTACCGAATTAAAATAGAGTAATTAATGTATGCGACTACTTTAATTCAAGTTCCTTGGTATATCTAATGTAAAATCCGGATGCCCACCTCACCTTGCAAGCCTTGAGGGGGTTTCATGTTATTAAGTTTTGTGGTAACGATATTTTTTCTTATTAATTAGACTCTATTCGGATGCCAGTCTTGTTTATCCACCCAAGTTGAAACGTAATGTAGAAGATGACTTCATCAATGAAGATTTCTGCACTGATAAAGAAACTGTCTTCGAAGTAAGAGAATTCATTTGATATATTTTGCTTTTTTATATAATGTTAACTTCATATTTTAATGCATTTTCCAGTTCCTTTCTGCTCTGTCACATCCTTTGAAACGACTAGATGAAGATATTGAAGAAGCCGACTTGGAAGAGAATATGGCGGAACTTGAGGTAGGTCCAACACGGATTTTAAATAATTAAAGTAATTTTAAGGTTCCGAATATTGTAAGCAGGACTGTAATATATTATTTAATAAATACAACAAAACTTTAACTTCATCAGGCAATGGACGATAATTTTTCCGCCGCTGTAGAGAAACAGCGACGTATCACCCGTCTCCAAAGTCTCTTCCGTGGCAAGAAATTCTTTCTGAATCGTGAGGTTCCTCGGGAGGTTCTCTGCTTCTTAATCCGGTGCTGCGGTGGTGATGTCTCCTGGGATCGTCTATGTGGTCCAGGATCAACTTTTACTGAAGATGATCCCACGATATCATACCAGATTATTGATCGACCCATGAACCAAAGTAAATCAGTCATCACCAGGTTCGCACTTGATAACAACATTACTCTATTTATAGGCAGAATAGATTTATCAATTATATAAATTGAAGTTTAGTCAATATTGAATTACGTAAAAATTACAGATGATAACATTCTTACAAATGAAATAGTGAGAATCATTAATATGTTAATGATCTACGATTTTGTCAGAAATTATGTCCAGCCTCAATGGATTGCCGACAGTATTAATGCAGTTCGTCTGATGCCAGTTCAAGATTACTTCCCGGGTGTCACTTTACCTCCGCATTTATCTCCCTTTGCTTTGGGCACTGATTCTGCGGGCTATCAACCCCCCGAGGCGGACTATCTTCGTGGGTTGGTCACTCTAGAAGAGATACGAGCTGGTGTGGAAAGAGAAGGAGTAATCGATAGTGATGAAGCAGGTATGTCTGTCAACTATTTTTCACCGTGCGATTAGCTCTTTTCTTTTATTTAAGTATATTTTAATTATTTTTACTACTGATTATAAATACTCTGATGAAGACGTAAGGTCGAAAAAGTTCTATACAATATGTATCTTTCTATTTAATTTTACAGTGTTTTTACTTTAATTATAATTTTCTTATATATTTTTATTAATTAAAATTTTCCCGGTATAATTTTTTAAATATCTATACTCATAATATTATTACCTACTTGTTCTCATTCTTAAATATTCTAACCAAATTTTGTTGAATTGACATATAAAATAACGCATTCAAAACGAAAAATCATGCAGTATAATAACTTATTTTTCAATACATTCTATTTTAGTTAAATTTTTATTTATATTTAGAATCAGATGAAGACGAAGAAGAGGAAGATGATTTGCCATCAGAAAGTGAAGAAGACATTGAGAAAGAGGAATTGAAAGGTAAAAAAATAACAGTTGTCAATGTCTATTTTCATTTCTTTCTTATATGTTTAGATTCTGTTCAATCTTGTTTGAAGCAAATATGAATCATTAAGATTAGTTAGCTTCCTTTTATGTTTTGTAAATTGAAAATTAGAAAATGTATAACTTTCTATTGAAAAATTACATATTTTATTGTTAAATCAGTAAAAAATATTTTATTGAAAAAACAATTTATCCGAATTATTCATTATATTCTGATAATCGTAAGGCTGAGCTTTTTTACAGGATTTTCACCACTCGGGGAAAACGGGAATTTACCTAAGTTTTTTGTTGTCCAGGACGGATTAATCTGGCGTATATCAGAGTAAATTGACGTACAAAAATATATTATAAAAGACTTTATTTATTATAAACATATGATTAAATCAGCGGAAATCGAGGGTAAAACTGCGGACATTTACCTTTTTTCATATGGCGCTATTTATTTGTAATATTGTTATTTTGACACGTTTAAATAATAATAATATATATAATTTATTTTTCGTTCACGGGAGGGGGGTGCAAAACGATATAAAAAAAGTTAACCTTATTTCAATAGTATTCCATAGAAAAAGTTAATACATATTAAAAGATCGGTAATTTGATGCTTTAAACAAGTTAGAACGCTGTTTTTAGATATACTAATTAAATTGTTTTATTTCTTTTCCAGTTCCCTTGAAACGTGAAAAGCCAGCTAAGTCACCGGCAAGCATGAAGGTAGTTGTTGGTGCACCAGAAGATGAACAGACAATTTCGAAGAAGGCGGAAGTCGCCAAGAATGCCGAACGTAAACTCCGTGAGATGCTGCTTCCTAAACGACACAAGGAGCTCTACAAGAAGATAGTCTACTCTAAGAAGAGAAGTGCTAGAGAAGTCAAAGAGATGACGGCTAAGAGAAAGGCAGTAGACAGGTACATAAATGATAACCAGATTAATAAATAGTACTTTTAAATTATCATTTTGACTTATTTACTGTTCAATAATATTTTGTATATAGATTTGTTTTCATAATATTAATATAACTTTTTGATACTATTATTTCAGCGAAATCACAAAGTCCAAGAAGCGAAAACAGAAATAACATCAAAGTGATTTGCAATTTGTAAAAAATACTTAATTAAGCCTTGTAATATTTGTTATTAATTTGATGTTTATTGGATTGTACATTTTCCCAAAATTTATCAAATACAGTTATGACAGGTATACTTGATTGATACTTTCCTTAATTTTTTTAATTAGATTATGAAGCAAATTCAAATTATTTTTACGTTACAAAGATATTTATATAACGGGTTATTACTAGTTGATACAATATTGATACAGTATTGATTTTAACAAATCGTTTTTAAATATACGACATGATTTTTATATTTCTATTGAATACGTTATCATGGCGAGCAGTAAAATTCTTCAAATTCCAATTTATACAATTGATGAAAGGTTTATAAAAGCAATCAGAACTGATAATATTTCATATGTAAAGGGCAAAATTGACCATATGCCGGTTTGGCTTACTACCTATTTTTTTCACGAAGGAAATTTAACTGAAAACGGAATATTTAGTCAAATAATATTTCCACCTGCAAAATACATATTGACCCCAGTTGGATTTGCTACTTTGTATAGTAGTAATAATGTCTTACAGTATTTATTGCAAAAGGGTAGCAATCCATCTAGTCCAGGAATTATTGTTGATTGCCCCACAATCGATCCGAAATTAAGATGGAAAACTGATCTTTACCGAATGCATGAAACTTATCCCGTTTGCTTGACGCTTCCGAACAAACAAACCTTTGATATCTTGTTGATGTATGGTTTCGATTTAGCATCTAAGTTAAAGATGCGATTTCGTCTAGTATCTCCAAATGAAAATAAGCAACGAACGGAAAATGTTATTGGCATATGGGAATTATGTTGGATTTTCTGGAAAGATATGCGGACACCTAAGGCCATTGTGCAAACTACTGAAGGTCTTATTCTTAAAGGAATGGATATAACAAAAGCAATTGCGCGTGTAAATTTAATTCAACTTTTCGACAAAGGATTTAAGCATAATGAACAGAATGAAGACGTTTTTCCTGATAAGCTAAGTGGATATATGGCACTAAAGTTTCTGGAATTGTTGCATTTTAACGGATGTCAATTTCAGAAAACAAGAATTTCAGAAAATCTTCGTTCGGCTATATGTATATTGTATGATTATTTTATTAAAATAGAGGAAACTGAATTGAGCGATCGAATAAAAATCCTGGCTAGAGGTATATATGTTACAACTCGTCGCTTTCGAAAGTCAATAATAAAGAAGTCCACGAACCTGCCAGACTTTCTAAAAGATCTTATTACTAACGAACCTTTAACATTGCAGAGTTACTGCATTTTATGTATTAGAAAGTCTATTGGATCAAGTAATTTTGTAAAAAATGTAAAAAAATTGCCATTGAAGGAAAACCTTATAACGTCAATTATGAAAGGCGGTTACAAATCTTAAAGTGATATATTATACTGATAAAAAGTTTATTCCAGTCTTAATTAAAACCAAATAAAGGAACCTCTGTGTATTACGTACTTATGTAAATCTCAAAAATAATTAAGAATCAATTTTTAAGTAATGATATATTTATTATTATAAAATAGATAACTTAATTTTGATATAATAATAATATAACGATAATGTATATATATACATTAATTTGTAAAAATAATGAAAAATGCTTCTTAAAAATGTGTTTTGAAACTATTTGCTTTAATATTGAAAATTGATAAATAACGTATACGACGTACTATATGCACATTGATTTTTATAAATAAAAAGCCACAATTTTCAATATAAATTATACAAATTTAGATTAACAAAATGTATCATGACGTTGTTTTGAGCATGAAGTATGCTAAGCAGCAGATGAATATAAAGCCCATATCTATATTATATTGTTAAAATCATAGCAAGTCCAGGCACTGCACTTTCTATGTATTGTTCTATGTTGCTAATATAGGTGATCATCAGACAATAATATGTAAGGTCGCCATTATATTATTAAAAGATTATATTAGAACTTTTGTTGATATTCTTAGTAGCTATTTTTAAAGTTTTTTTATAGAATATTTGAATTCATTAAATTCTATTTTCTGAATATAAATAATAATATTGTATAATATATTATATAAAACCATATTTGTTTTAGTAGCTCAAGTTGGGTTATTAAAGAGGGCTCTTATTACGAAAATATTTCAGGTGATTTTATTTTATTTTATTTTCTTTTAATTATATTTTTGTAATTTCTGTATATATTCTATTAAATATTTTGATATAATATAGAGTGTGTCATTAAGACACATACTAGAAATTCAAGTTTAAATATTAATTATTAGTGTTTTCTATATATTTACACCACTATAAACTAATAGAAATCAGATTATATAATTACAGTCAAATCCACATATATCAATGCTTGGATCCAATAAAAAAATCTGTATTTGCCAGAAATCCTGTATAGCTGATTTTAACTCTTTTACTTATACTTTAAGAAAAACGTTTAAATGAATAGATATATGACAGTAAAATACATGTTATTGTTGGGCTTCTACATGTTACCAATCTGTGCTTATTACTAAGGTCATCCGTAGGTGTCAAGAATCTCAACATTTACGAAATCTTGTAGGTGTCGAGAATCATTCTCGACATTTACAAAATATCGTAGGTGTCAAGAATCGTTCTCGACATTTACGAAATATTGTAGGTATCATGAATGATTTCTAAAAATATTTTAAAATATAGTTTAAACAATAAAAAAAGTTCTGTATATGATAGATATAGGTTATAAAATATTAAGTAAAAATAAGACATTGGATTTAGAGTGAGAAAAACTTTAATTTATTTTAAACAAAGTGGATATTGATTCGGCAGTTATATATATTATTTTAAACTGTTGTTTCTGTTATTGGCCAACTCTCCAATTCGACATCAAGATGTGTTCAAGACTGTTA
>JAUZNC010060739.1:0-43409 GCA_034780395.1 Vannuccia rotundouncinata | reverse complement strand
GAATTCTTCCATTTTTCCAAGGGAAACCAGTTTCACAACTGTACATTTAATTTCAATGCAGCACCGAAATGAAATAGCTTTTTTGAATATTTTAGTAAACGTTGTCTATATTTTGCGAACTATTTTCCTTTGCTACATTATTAGTATTTCTGTGTTTTTGTATTCATGTTTACGGCCATGTTTGTGATTGATATTGATTATTTAATAATTATTGATTATAATATATTTATCCATAAATATTTTAATTTACAGTAGAATAAACGCTCAGAATCTACGAACAATAACCATTAGATATCCAGAGAATAAAGAGATTAATAAGATTTTAAATATTATTTTCAAATTGTGAAACTGTAAGGTATTATGAAAAATATCTATTAATTCCGTCTAAAATAAAATTTATATTACAAATATTTGAAAATTAATAAACTTTTTGATCAAGTCTTATATTTTAAAATCTTTAATTAATATTTTGCACATTTTTATTTTGGCTATCTGATTTTTAAAGGGATAAAAAGAGACAAGATTGTTAAACGAATTCTATCTAAATTATGGAAACAACCAGAAACAATGAAAATAATGATACAATAACCTCACAATCTTTATATCCCCTATTTTATAAGAATCTAAAAGTAATTACTATTGTAGACATTCCTATCGTTATAAATAATTTATCGGTCGTAAGTCAAATATATTCAGGTTAAAAAGTTTTATTACATATAGGTAAATAATATTTTCTGCATTTGATAAATTAAAAATAAATTATATCAATGATTAAAACAATTAATTATGAATTACCCATAACTATACATTTAAAATTAGTTTTAAGTACAATACAGACTGTGTGCAAACAAGTTTAACATTATTATACATTTCATTTTTTAAATGTATGTAATAAAAAATATCGACATTATAATGTAGATACGGTACTTGACAAAGTGGCAAACAATCTTTTGCACATTTTTTAACAGAGAATTATAAATATATAGAATATAGTCGTGGATTCCAGTCAGGGTTTATCAGATAAAGAAATAATTGTGTTTGAGGAATCAGATTATAACATCTTCAGACAATTAAATCGAGCTAAAACGACATCACAGTATTTTTAGTTGGCGATGTGGTCACGTATTCCCGAGCTGCAATGCTTCTGAAACATCAGTAGAAATAAATATGAATAAATCGGTAAAAATTAAATAAAATTTCTAATACTTTCTTATGTAAAATAATTAAAATAATTTTAGGCTCAAAGATATGGATAAAAGTAATTACCTAATTAGTAATTAATAAATTTTAAAACATATCTCTATTATAATTAAGTTAATTGCCATTCATCAACGGTTAATAAAATAGTTTCAAGGGGTTGTCTTTATTAAAATCTATTGTCATCATTTATTAACATTTACAAATTAATATATTTAAAAACTTATTTTGAATATATTTATAAGATAGTTTTGATATTTCAGTCCTCCAACGCTCCATAAAATTTTGTATTCAGGTTTTTATATTTTAATCGTTTTAATATTTTATAACTAGATAACATCATTATTATAATTGTTAAAAACATATTATACAAAGTTACACAAAAATAGCAATTTAGCATAACTAGCTAAATATATATATTTAAAAATTGTTTATATAAAGTAATATTATTGTATGTATGTTATTCGTATGAAATTAAAAATAGTTAAAGTTACAAAATTTATGAAAAGTAAGAATATATTATATACATAGACTTTGATATCCAACAACTTTCAAGATCATTAGCACTTGTAATTACCTTAATTAATGATTATATACATTTTTTAGGTTTTTTAAATAAATGTAAATTTTTAGTTTTCGTTTTTAGTCTCTGCATGGAAGCCCTGATATTTTATTTAACGATTGTTTAATTAAAAAATAAATAACTATTTTATTAATTTAAACTTATTATCTCATTTAAATTAATTAATTAAATAAAAATCCATTTGACAAGATAATTATATCTATCACATTAAAAATGTGGACATTGCTGTTTCATACAAACTTAAAATTTTCCATAAATTGATCATTTTATTTTAAAAATCAATTTTTTACTACTCGCAAACCATAACTTCTTATTATCGCAAACAAAATTTAAGACTAGACTTCACTCCGATGTATTGAAAAGGTACAAATGTATATTACTCGTATGATGAATTATCACATTGATTGCTTATTCCAACTGAACCTAAAGACTTTTTATACTTAAATTAAAATCTACTTAGCTCAAATGTATAATTCAATTCAATTGTTATTATGGCGCAGAATATCTATCACATTTTTTCTTGTAATCATTAAAAAATTCGATTGCTAAAAAGGTTCCAAATTCTCTGGAACATTAAAGCTATTAAGAACCCTGTAACTGATATTGAAAAACGTTTTTTACCAAGTTAACGTTAAAGTTCAATAACATTTATTAATAAATCAATACATAATTTTAAAAGTTTGAATTATTGCTAAAGGTTCTCAAAATTATTGATAACAGTTCGTAATATTATTTAAAACTTTGTTAAACTATTTATTTTAATATTCGACCAATTTTTCTTTACAAATGTTTTCAGAAGGTTGGCAAAAATTTCTATAAATAGAGCTACAATTCCATAAAATAATTTCTAATATTAAAGTTATGCAAAGTATTTTTTAAGTACAATACTTCAATGGTGTTGGTTTTCTGCGATAGGTACTAAAAAGTAGCTACACGTAGACTTATTTTAATTTATATGTATATATCTGTAATATATTATATTCAATCTCGAGTAATGTCTTTTATCTGTGTCAGCTTTTTGAATAATATTAAATCTGGATAAAAATTCTTTACAAAACTAGAATTTATTTAGCCAATATTTCGAAGCAGTATTTCTTAAAAAAGAGTAAAACTACTTCCTGCAAAGATATATAAATAATTTCCTATTTATTTTTGGATTAACAAACTCTCGTATTGTTGGCAAATTTTCCTATAGTCTTAAATATTTAACAAAAATTGTTTAATTCAAATATTTTAAAATACCATTAAAAAACTTAAAATCAGTGAATGAATACCTGGCCTGGTAAGGTTTGAACATCCGGAGCATTCTGAACGAATCAATTTGTGGTTCGATTTTGTTGATCATTGTCGACTTAGTAAATCCGTCAGAAGTAACTGGGTCAACGTCAAAACCAAGGTGACCTTGACGGTCTACAAACACTGACGTTGGATCGTGATACTAAATTTAAAAAATGAAATATGTATAAAATCCAAATGATGTTAAAATGACAATGATCCGTTTAAATTGGAAGCACTGCTTCACGGAATTTATTTACAAAACGTTTATGTAAAAAAGTTTAACACAAAAACGCAGTTGAAACATTTAATGTCAAAATATTTTATATCTTCCTCGAAAATATACCATAAAGTTATTAAGATATATTAAAGAATTATAAATTATATTTCTAATGAAACAGATGTTTTGATGTTTTCAACTATTCATTATCCAGGAATCATAAGTCATTTGGTTTCAATCATTGATATCGTAATAAAATTTGTGAAAGAGTCCAAATCGGTCAATATATCTTTGCACAAGTAAGTTCTTTCAATTTTATACATAATATATGAGTCCTTATTGTCGTATATGATATAATTATAAAAATATATGTTTTTTCGGAGAATTGTTTATTTAAGTCATTTAACTTAATCCGGCCATAAGCTATATGTTGCCCTGTATTACGTATAAAGCGTAGTAGTTTAGTGTCTAGTAAAGTAATGGTTTCAAATATTTAAAAATTCTGTAGAAAACAAATTGAACTAATAAGATATAAGGACATTACCTCAAACAATTTTTTAGTTTGTTCAATACTAAATATCCGAAATTTTTTTATAAAAAAAACTAAACCTAATGAAAGGATTTTTTGCATTTCCATTGAGAATGTAAATTGTTTTTGTTTTGTATTTTAATTAGACGGTTTAAACGACAATTTGATCAATTTTCAGGTGCTTGAATTGTGAGGCGTTGAATTACTTGTCAATATTAGACTATTTTAGATTTGAAGAAATTTTTGAATTAAGAAATGATTGTATACTTCTATTAATACAAAATTTAATAAGATGATTGTATTAGAAAATGTTTAAAAGCTCTATTTAATAAATTTACACTATTAACGGAAGAGAACGGTTATACTAATTTATTATAATAGCACACTTCCTCAAATAGTTAATCAACAAGAAATGCACGCCACCTAAAATTATTAAAAGTGAACCAAAATTAAATAATAATAATAAATGTATAAATTTTAAACAACAATAGGCCCCAAATGGGAATCGGAGGTGCTAGTTTAAATGTGAAATAGAGAATTACAGGTAATGAAAATGTTAAAAGTTTCGAGTGAAATCGAGTGAAGACAATTGCAATAATAAAAAAATCGAATAAAGCGTACACTTAGTATAATTACTGCACCAACCACAGCTAGTAGGTATTATTACTGCATCACCAACATTTGACAGATGTGTTCATATTTTGAATTTATAAATAATATTATCACTGATATCAAAGACTTCAAACCATACAAAATAATAATAACAACCACAAGATAATTATAATTGAATATAAAAATAACTGCATTAATGAAAACAACAAATCTTTGAGGATAACTTAATTTGTTTTTATAATTAAAACAATTCAATTGACTCGCTCAACACCATCTCCTTCAATTTTTTCAACATTAGTATAAAAAATGTTTCATAGAAAAATTCTATAAAAAAAATTTAATGCGAATTTCTCTTCTGAGAATTCTAAAATAGTTATATAATAGTAATTTTTTCCTATCACTCGGAGCATTAAATTCTTAAAATAAAAATATTTATCCATTTGCTCGCTAAATATAAGTCAATTTGGATAAATTTGATAAAATTTATATTGTTATTCTTTTTCATGGTGCAAAATATTATTCTTTGTCAACCTTTTCACTAAAGTATATCGCTTGTAGACATTTTTATATATTTTGAAACATGAAAAAGAATAACAATATAAATTTTATCCAATTTATCCAACTCGACTTATTATATTCGTAAAAGTTTAAAATAACGATGAATAAACTCACGGCCGTCATATTGTGCGTGACAAAGCGGGTCGAAGGGTCCCGGTCCCAGATGAGCCCCCCTTTGTTGTTATTGGTGAAGCCAGTATCGCCTGGATCACCCTCAACTGAAGCCTTGACGTTGTCAATTTGGGGTGAAGTGAATTGCCCCTTGTACACTCTGCGCAATTATGTTATACTATGGTAATTATCAGTAGGAATAATAAGAATGAGATTATGATTAGCCAAAATATCAAAAAAGTGTGTTAGCTCATACCACAAAAGAAATGATATACCATAAATTGTGTTTGCTCTTACAAAACTATTATCTGATTTGTGCTAACTACGTATAGGTATTAATATGATTTTAAAAAACGTAGATAGCATAAATCAGATCCAACGCATATGAAATTTTGTCGACACCTCTTACAGTTTTTTATGATGACTATATCAAAAATGTCTAGTTTGTGCTTATCGTATAATACCCACAGTGCGGTTGTTGCCCTCAAGTTCTTAAACATTGAGCTAACAACCTACTACCGTAGGTTTAAATAGAGTGAAAACTCAATTAAATCAACAACTTTTCAAATATTTACGGTTCACCAAAATAGGTCAAAAAATTAATGAAGTTACAAATAAATTATTTTTATTAAACATAATAAATTAAACAATATATATATATAGTTTCACTTGTGCTTTTGAAATGTTGCTTTAGAAATATATTTAGATAAAGTGCGATCTTTTTCTATCATCAGATTATCTTATAAAATAAATGTCTAGGGAAGTATAATATTGTTTCTTTCTTGAAATTCCAGAACATAATTATAAAATTTGGGCGGGGTGGCCCATATGGTAGTGTCTGACTGCCGATCAGAAGGTAGCGGGTTCGAGCCCCGGCTCTGACCGAATTAATTACCTCGTCCCTGGCTGGCAGTTGAGCCAGTCAAAAGCTTAGCGACCCGAAAGTGTTCGTTTGTTTGAGAAAAAAAGCTCGACAATACTCTACTATAGAGGGATGAGCGTCATGGAAGATAAAAAAAATAGAAACAGCTAAATATATTATTTTGCCTACAATACAAAATTTCATAATGCTATAACAACACAAACATTCATATTATATATGTTAGTTGTGAGAAGAAAAAAGACTACTTTATCAACTAAAAAATATATACCCCACAACTTTATTTTTCGAAAATGTTTTGAAATAATTAAATTAAAAATTTGTTGACAGCGTGATATATTATTGTTTTGACTATAATTTTATTGAAACGTTGGCTATAAATTGAGGTTTTTTAATAATATATATAAAAAGAAAAATAACGCCTTGATCTTCAAATTATAGGTTTTAATAAATGTTCGGCCTTATTTTATAATCATATTAAATACTAATAATACTAATTAGTTAAAATTTTAAGATAACATAACTAAATGACCAAAAAGTGCTATGTTGGCACTAAATAGCCTTTTTTGCTCATTGAATGATTTTGAGATATTCACTAAAAAATTAATTTTTTGATGCGTTTATTTTTTCTAAAATTATCTATGACGCCATAAATGGACATTTTTTCAATAGAATAATGATGTATTTAGATACTTTATACACATATTTATTGATAATATATTCTATGCATGCAAAATGCATCATAACGCAGTTATTTGTGATTAATGTTTTTCTTGCTTAGATAGGGAATTTGCAGCTATCTTGGATTTTGGTAGCCATTTTTATTATTTTTATTTCATAGCTTGACATTCGAACCAGAATTGTTCTATAGACCCTTACCTTTAAATTGGTACTGAAAAATATACCTTTGCATCAATTTGAAATGACTTAGTGCCTGGGAACCCCACTATAAAGGCGGAACATTTATTAAAACAATTTAAAGTGCAAGTTGACATTTTTTGTTATATTTATTTCATATATTATTATATCAATGGAAAATCTAAAGCTTTATACTCAAACTTTTCAAACCCATTATAACTATACACTACTAATTGTTTGATATATAATATATACTTTTAAAGAAGCAACTCAATTAGAAGTCTTGATAACAATTTTAAAACCGTTTAAAATAATGAAATAAATATCTCGGTATCGGCATATGGGCATATGAAAACGTTTGATAATGTATGTATATGCCATATACTGAAATAACGAAACAATTATTTCCCTTTTATAAAACCGATATATGAACTAAAAAAGCACATTCAGATTTAAAAGTAAGATTTATAATTTTTTATCCTAAAATATGGGATGAGTTATTTTCTATATTCGACTATTTCCTTCGTCAATAACCATAACAATGATATTTTAAAACAAATATTAAGACAAAGAAATTATCCAAACAGTAAAATATTCTAGATAGATGATATTTTAAAGGTGAACGAATTTAATCTTTTTAAAAAACTTCTTATATAAAAATTCAAAAAATATCAAAAATAAAATTTTACGGGTGCTAGAGACGACTTGGTTCTTGTTGCATCTATAATGTACAATGTATAAATGTTTTGTTTTAAACAAAAACGTGAGATGTATAAAGAAAACAATCCACACAATGTAAATAAGTACACTGTACATTAATAATGAGGATATCAATATCTAAACAGATAATCCTTTAATAATCCGATCCGTTTTTAAAAGATATTCACATGAAAAGAAGCTATAATCAAAACAAAAATGTGGAAATAAAAAATAACATGTTTCTTTACATTAAATACTCCAACATTGACAAGTAATGGCATGTAATGACATGTAACAATCAAAATTTGTTCTCTTACGTTGGATCCCAGTTCGGATTATGAGCGTTCAGATATTCGACAGGGTCGTCCCGTTTAAGCTTTTCGAGTTTAGCCGGACACATTTTACTGGCGAGGTCGTACACCTGTAATTTATGTTTCAAAATCAATAATATGCAATATTGCCATCATTAAAACACTTGTAGGCTAAAAAGAAAATATAATTTAATTCTATAATGTATTGATCTGAATCTCACCAACTCTGGATTGTGAGATCTATTCATTGTTGGCGGATTTCCAGTTGTGAAGCCAGAATTAAGAGCCGATCTTTTGACAAGATCCGGAAGTGGTTCTGCCCCCTATAAAATTAATTTTAAAATATTATCTTTACAGATAGGACAATTGTTTATTCGATTTATATTAAAAAATATTAATAAACCAAGAAAACAAAGTAAATATAAACAAATTATAAAGATCGCTCTAAGGGAACAGTTCAGTCATTTCAGATAAAATGAAATGATCAAATTCTACGTATATGATTTCAGATAAATATTTATGGATCAGCATCTACTTTGAATGTTTCGATATTGTATTCGGTTAGCTCTACGTGAAAATAAAAGCTTATCCTTAGTTGATAGACAGGTATTTATATAAAAACATAAAACAACTATTAATGAAGGTCTATTTTAAATGGATCAAAAATATTACTATATATATATATATATTGATAGGAACAATAACAATTATTCGGTATTATAAGAAAAGATTGCTTACGTGAGGATATTTCATTGGACGATAACTAGTTGCATACATTGTATTCTCGCCAAGTGGACGATGCGTCATCCATCCCTAATATTTAGGAGAATAATATATCGCGTTTTAAATTGCTTGGAAATATCAAACTTCTCCACTTTTCAAAAATTTTAAGAATAAAATGACTGTAGGATATATATATTTTTTTAAATCTGAATAAATTAAAGTGTGATTATTATTTAATTGCAAATTGGAACTAAAATACTTTAAAATCAGTCACCACTTCATTATCAAAATCCACCAAGAAATCAAATTATATTTTAAAAATAACCAGAATAGAATTTAATGAAATGACTAGATTTGCTAACATAATATTGAAACATGTAAATATTTTTTAGTATTAGCAACTTGAAAAAAACGTTTTTTATAAAATGAATAGCCAATATAAAAGATACATTACAATGACACCAAAAAACGTAATTTACTAATTATACATTACAGTTATTGCATTCTTCCAAATGATTTATTAAAAAAAATATTGGTGCTACAATTCCTTAAAGCAAAATCGATAAATTTTATACAAAAAAAATATAGGAGAGGCACACACGATTAAAAAACAATTAAATGAAGTGAGAAAACTGTGAAAGCGCCACATCGTTAGAAAAAAGAGAAAAATACTCTGACGTCATGAGTTTTGATGATGTGAAAATATCACCAAAATGGTTCCATACGTACCCGTAGTCCTCTTCAATTAATGTTCCCTGTGAAATTATTAAAATATTAGAAGTGTATAGAATTATACTTCAAATAATGCATACAATGGACCCTACGGTAAAAAGTAATACCTTTTATTTAAAAATGGAAGTAAATAATAGTACAATTAGAAAGAATAATATCGTTAGATACATAGAAAATAGTCACAATAAATAAAAACATAGTTGAAGAGACTTATAAATTGTTATAATTTTCTTCTAAACAAAGCAATAGATGCTAAATTTTATTGGAAGCTTGAAAGCTGATAATAGTTAATTCTTACCGGCCGAAGGTTGTTATGATTAGAACCTGCGATAAATGTTACTGGTTCGTGCAAACTGTTGTTACTGGTATATCCAGAAGGAGTTTTGGTACCTTTCGGAGCGAATGATCCTAAAATGAAATATACAATATATTAATTTTGACAGAAGACATCTACAACTATATTTAGAATCACCCACCAGTAACACTTGGCCAAGCTTTGTATGCGTCTTTGTACTGAGTTGAAGGATTGAAGGGTCCCTGAAATGGTCAAATGTTTTTTTTAAATTTAATAAATAAATAAATAAAGTGATGAGATGAGATGTACTGCGTCCCTATTGATATTGTTTACACTTTGATTCAGGAATTTAGTTAACAATTAAATAATTTAGGAGAGAACGAAGCTGAACCTGGGCAGTAAGTGGAATATGTAGTCCCTTTTCTCTGACAAATCCCGAAGGATGAATCCTCCCGGTGTCGGGTAGATTTTCATTTCCACGCGGGTAGGAATGACCGATATAATCTTTATGGGTCATTGTAAGATAGTTGCTGGCAAGCAGGGGTCTACAATATAAAATGTTTACACAAAAAGAAAGCACATATACTACCTTTCTTTTACAAAGTAATGTTATGTATTTCACAAATCGTACCCCATTCTTGTATTTTCAGGGTCGGCGCCGGGTCTATAGGCAATGAATGGTCGATTGTTGGGAACAAAACCAGCTCCTATGTGGGTGCCAGTTCGAGGCACAAAGTCGGCCCAGTGCTGACCATATGTTACCTCATTATGAGTGCTGTAAAATTTCATTGGGTATGATTCTCCCCCATGGGATACATGTATATGCTTTGTGACTGGTCCGGTTGGTTCCATGCTTTAAATAGTTGTAAATAACATCCCATATAACAAAACATTTCGACACAATATAGCAAGAAACTAAGTTAATTCATTTAGGTAAATCATTCATCAGCCAAATCATAGTTTTATATTATATATTCGCAATTCCTTTGTTACATGAAATTTAAAATAATACAAATATAAATACATCACTTATTTTTATAACAAACATATTTACCATAGCAAAATAAATTATAGATAACGTTTGAAGATAACAATTATTTATAAATTATATGAAAGCTAAAAAAATTTATAATAAGAAGCATCTGACAGAAAAATACCAAAAAAAGAATATCTTGTTGACATTGTGTCTGTATTTTTGATGTGATGTTTCTTTTTGATGTCATTATTATGAATTATGTCCTTTTTTTGTAAACGTTTTGGGTGTTTCAATTTATCACTAAAGCTAATTTATATTATTATTATAGCCTCCTAGATATTTCAGTCGATACATAATATATTTTTAGTGCATTAACATTTATAAATATGTAAAATTTGAATATAAACATATTAATAGAAGGATATTTAAAATTTTGATGAAAATACAAATTCTCAAATAACACCTTTTAGGTAATTATATTTTCTGTTTTCATAGAATACATTAAATTTGTTTCCTCATGACTGATAATCAAAATTAGATTCTAAATAAGATAAGGAAAACTTTTACAAAATTTAGGCATAATTATGAACGATCATTTTAAAATTCTTTTAATAATATTTAAAACATTTCATAGTAGACCTTATGAGTGTGTAGGCAATATGAAGGTCACGGAGGAGAGAGAAATATTTCTGTTTATCTAAATATTAATTAAATTTTCTGAAACAAATTAACAATAACAATAAAACCGATTTTTAAATGATAAGCAAACAAGAAAAAATATATTTAACAATATCAATTTTTCTAAAAAGGATATCTGATTTATTATTATATCATCAACTTTTTTAATATACACCAAGCTACTTTCTGTTTAACAATTGATTCTTATCTATATTGAAAAACATATTATATTTCAGTGTTTTAGATAAGTACCTCCCTCTATACTGAAATAATCGATTTTTATTTTTTATCTGATAAATATTTTATTTGTTATATAGTGTAATTTAATTTTCCAGTATTATATTAGTGTACAGCATACATAGTTATCGGGAGGTTATTTGTGTATATTTGGAACTTGTTTTAATCCAATTTTTCTAACTATTTCAGTTTTTGTAAATTATTAATTGTAATGATTACTTCCGTTTCTCATCAGTAGTCTGATAATCCCAAGTTTAATTAATCATTTATCAAAATTTTTCATACAACGATTTTATATAAATAATTCAAACACATATAGGTGAAAAGTGATTTTTATAATCAGTTACTATACTAAAAATATAAACTACAAATTAAAAATACACTAAGGATAAGGTACTCCAGAGCAGTGTTAGAATATAAGTAATCAAATAAGCACAACTGCTCAAATAACAAATTACGATGCCGAAGTTCAACTTCATAATGCTATTATGAAGTTGAACTTCGGCATCGTAATTTGTGCTTATTTGATTACTTAAAAATACACTGATAACAAAATTGAAGGGACTCAATAATATTCCGATATCTGAGGTAAGCAACAATTTTGTAGGTAATTTAAGTAGCTATCAATAAAAATTAAAATACAAGATATTATATATAAGACAAACACTAATGGTAAAATAAATTGATTATGTATTTCTACTTCAAAGCAAGAAAGGTCACATTCATTAAAATTCTGTTAAATTTAGGTTGAATTAATTTGTAATAAACTTGTTTTTAAAAATTATTTTTTGAAAACAAAAGCTATACAAATATGTGTTTTTTATACATAATCAGTTTATATATAATTTTTATTAGAACATATTTTTAATAACTATTTCTTCAAATACAATTTATATAACTTGTATTATTGAACTTATACATACATATATGATATGATATGATGTAGAAAAACATAATAAAAATACAGGTTAAAAAATAATATTAAAAAAATTTCTGCTTGAGATTACATCACCATAAATACAAAATAATAATCAGATAAATTACAAATCATGTCATTTAAATTAAATTTGTATAATTTTAATTGTATTGACTGGACAAATAAGTAAAAATTGATAATCAATACATATACTATCCTTATCATATATTTATCACTATTATTTAAAAATAAAAAGTCAGAATATTTAAAAAGGTATCCTAAATGGCATTTCAATGATACTTACAAAAATATTTCACTTTTAATTCTGCCAAAAACATATATTTAAATTTTAAATTCATTTGAATTAATTAAACAAATGATTTGGAATCAGTAAATAATTTTACTATGTATATTATCATAAAATGCTTAAAGGAGATATGTCTTAAATTGCAAACAAAGTTTACAAAAAGTCTATATCATTACAACTATTTGTAAGAAAAATCTAACACTGTTGTTGTCAGTTTGAGTTCTTTAATCTCATTGTCATTTGAAAGCATCAAGACCATTTAGTTTTAACGAGATTTGCATTTAATTTGCATTTATTACATAATCACTAAATCTGAGTGGTTGTGAGAGCTATTTACCCATGAATATATTTAAGTCACATATAAAATAACAAGTAGTATGCTCAGAGTGTGGCACATATGTGCCAAACATCTTAATGCATAATTGAAACTGCACAAATATATAAAATGGATGACTTATTGATTGTTTTCATGTGACATATCATACAACACACTAAATTGGGATAAAATTTACAGATAGGAGAGTATAGTATTACTTATATATAAAATTACTCATATGGATAGCCCATTGCAGGAATTAACCTTGTCTCAGTATAAATATGGCTATGTTGCTCTCATAATAAACTATTTCTGATAACCCTTCCATAGCAAACTAAAATATTTTCTGATGATTTATTCTTTTTTAACAGTAACTATGAAAAAACCAAGCAATTTTTTAATTTGAAATATATATATAAAATCACTGATAAAATAAAATTGATCATCCATGGATATGATCAATAAATCTTATCTTATTATGTATTATAAATAATTAATTTTAAAATAAATATTTTATAAATATGTAAACATTGCAATCTATTTACCCACATATTAATTAATGTCTACGAAAAGTGTTGGATTTTTCAGAGCAGGTTAAACCATATAGTCTAATGAAGTTGCTACAATCCATGAGTTTATGGAACAATTGAAGCCATTCCAGCTGTACAATGTTAAATCTACTTCCATGATTTTTTTAAGTATATTTAAAATATGTTGACCTCAATGGAATTTATTTTAATAAGTTATCAATCATTGATCTCAGCATAAGTTATGTTTACATTTTCTTAATTGTTAATTTCAGTAGTTTAAAAAGCAATCTATAAAAAAATTAATTTTTTAACTTTAAATTTAAATTTAATAAATTAATTTAATAATTTATATAATGAATTAAATTATATTATTAATAATGGTGATTTAATTCATTAAAATTATGTTTTTGTGAAATTTATATTATAATTTACTATTATATTTCTTATGACTGTTGAAAACATATTGCAATTTCAATTATTATCAATTGTAATATTTGTTCTTTAGCCTAAATAAAAATAATGAAAAATCTTTATTATATCCAATATATTTTAAATTTAATAAGTTTATTTATAGATTTTGTCATTATACATTAAGGGAATTTCAAACAATAACAGTTAATCATTAATAGTATTATAAAAATGGATTTTACTTATTGAATTATAATTATTTTTTATAATGTCTTGATTCAGTTTAAGAAACTTATAGGCACTTAAATAGGGCATTTTATAAAATGTTTATATGTTTTCTGGTTATGGAGCAAGCATTTTCTATGATAATTGCATGACATAATTTTAGTTATTTCCTATGTGTCTATGTTCCTGCATTCAATGTATTTTGTAGGATATATATGTTATTTTTTTTCTTATTAAAATTGTTGAATATATAAAATGCCTGATTGTATGATGAATATATTCTTTTATAGGGCTACATGGAATGCAAGCAGTCTGGCTATCCTATGTTATATTTACATTACATAGTAATTTAAAAACAATTCCATATTTTTTGATTTTATGTAACAATTTTGTAATATAATTTTTCTTTATTTAATTTCTAAGTCTTTATGCTATTCCTATATATTAGTTTGATTTTTTGAAAATTTGCATATAATATAAAATTCCATATATTTATTTCATATATTATATAATAATGTATAGTTAATATTGAAGTCAACTCTAAACGTGAGTTACTTTAATGTATTTTCTGGTAAATGTTTTTTTAAAATATTTTCTTTCAAAAATTATGAAAAATATCCGATTTAAAATATAATTGCTATCTGTTTTCATAGTTACTATAAAATTATTTTATTTAAACAAATTAAATATGAATAAAAGAAAGTATTGTAAAAACACTTTATTGGGTTTATGAGAAGGTTATATACCCTTTTTACATACCCAATAAAGCGTTTTTACACAATGCTTTTTATTTAATTTCATTTGGGGTATAGCTAAAAACCTAAATTAAATTAAATATAATCTAGAATCAAAGTGAAAGACGAATATGCCGTAATTAAATATAATATTAATGAAAAATAAACTAAATAAAATAACATAATATTTCTAGATTAAACCTCATTATCACCTGTATTAAATAATAATTTTAAATAAATAAATCGCGTGAATCGGTGAAACAATCCGACTAAGTTACCTTTTTCACCTATATAAGAAAATTTCTTAGAACGCGAGTGCATATTATGACAAAGTTGATACAATTTATCAAGATGTACAACACTGGTTTGAATCGAAAGAAAAACCATTTTTTATGCAGCTTATAATAAGTACATTAATTTGATGCAAGTGAAGATAACTTAGATAAGGGTCATGTACCATATGAGGAGCTCACAACAAAATATCACAGTTTTGACGTCATAATTCAAAATGGCGACCAAATTATTGTTTTATATATAACTCATAAACTAAAAATATTTCGCACATGAATACTCCTTTGAAAATTAAAGTTGTATTTTACTATTTTTGAATGTAATGCAAAAGGAATCAGGCTAATCAATGAAATATAATATTTAAATTGGAACAGACATCAAGCTGGATAACAAAACAATCCGATCTATAAGGTATGCGAGCTACATTAAAATTGGTAAACGATTACAAAATGTATACAACGCAACTCGAAGCACCGAATTATATCTCAATATATATTTTATTATATATATATATATATTATATATACTAAACAATTTTGGAAAGCTAGTGTTGATTCAGAATCCAGAAAATAAATTTTACTATTTCTACACAGATACGACCTGTAACGGACATTTACATTTTAAAAATGGGCGTAGTGGACCATTCATGTTCGGGGGTCCATATATAGGGACAAATCTTAAAATAGAGAAATAAAAAGATATTGTGGGCCATTTTATACTTTTAATTCATATGGAATCACAATCATTTTATTTTTATTCTTTTTATTATTTTATTCTCAATTATTATTTTAAAATTATTTTATGTAATATTTTGTGTCTAAACAAAGCAGAGAAAGATATTATAATATAATTACTTGCTATAATTATTGCTAAAAAATATATTCGCACATAGATTGGTTGCCCCCCCCATCAATCAGGTAAAACAACTACTTAAAAATTTTTGTTAGAAATTATTTCAGTGAATCAGAATCGAGCAAATGATTTTTTCGCGGAATAACATTTTTTGGCGTTTATTCAAATTTGAAAAGAGTAGATACGGATGGTATTTGATTGCTATCTCAAATTAATGATCGATACATAAATATAACGTACATTTGTTGATTTTCCAAAATGCTTTGATTTTTACTAAACGGCAGGCAGTATATTATAAGTTCGCAATTTCACACACATATCTTTGTTAGTAATTTATGTTAGTTGCTATAATTTCTAAATATATAAAATATGAAGAAAATTTAAAGCTCAAAATTCTGAATTTAGGTAAGTCTCCATTTTTTGACCTTGGAAAACGATTTCACTGTTATGTTTTCAATATCCCAAAGAAAGGAAACAAATTGAAAACGAATTAAAAATATTACGATGGAAAATAAGTGTTTTACGGTAATTATTAGGTATACATATAGCTAAACACATATAATATATATATATAGGCACATATAAAATTTAACGAATTTACGCAGATTTTTGTGTCATTTAATATATAGCCATGTGCTACATTGGAACAAATGCGTGTTTGTAACATACCAATACATAATATAGCCTTCATTCATGACCAAAACATCGGAATATTGTATCAGCTCCATACTCGGCAGATGTCAACCTCTACGACTCATATATAATTCCAAGGCTGGAAGCGCTTAGAACACATTTTGAGTCACGTGAAGAAATTCATCAGTTTCTAGAAGATATTTTGCCAACGTTTACGCTCTGCGAATGGAGACAACAATTCAGACGAAATACAAAAAATCCTGTACAACAGACTATGTTTACTAATAACCAAAGAATATAGAGCGAGCGACAAGAAAAGAAAGCAACTAAATTTATACACACTACTAACTATGAAAAGTCATTATAGTCAGTAGTTTTCTATGGAGAGTTTAAAGATTATATTAATAATAAATGCATTAATAACTCCCATGAATTTCGTATTGATTATTGATATAGCTATATTAGAAACTGTTTCCATATTTTTAGCGCTTTTCGCATAGGTTTCTTGTCGCTCGCTCTATAGTCTTTGCTTTTAGTCTTTTAGTCTTTTATTCTGTTTATTTTATTTTTTTTACTTGTTTTCATAATAAATATTTGTTATATGTCACAAACGTAAACGCGCATTAATTTCGATGTAGCCTATATAACAAAGATATAATAGACACCACGAATCCACATATATTATTTAGTGTTGACAAATTTTCTTACCACGATTATATACCTCCTATTTCTAAAAAAAAATTAATTAATTCAGTTTTTATTAGATGCCTAGTGTTACATCACAACATGTACATATGTAATTCGCCCGAAAATAGAGACAATACTTTCTTTATCATTATGCAAAATACAATATCCACTAAACAACTTAATTTTTCTTGCTTTTATTACATATTATTGAGTTTACTTTCAAAAGTTATTTATGCTGTTCATCTCGAATACGATAACATTTCTTATAAAAGAAGCACTTATTAATAATACAACTGAATGAATAAACGTATATATATATAAATATTTGTAATAATTATATTAGTATAAGTAATAATGTTCGAAGAATAAAATGGCTAATAAATGAACAACCAAGTAATATTTTAAGTGAGTTAATTTAAAAACCATTAATTTGTCTATACTGAATGCTATCAATTGTTCTGATGTGTTTACATAATAAATAAACGATTTATAAAAAATGATATATAGTAAACACCCGCTAATTAATACATCAATTGTCGCAGGCAATGTTGTATTAATTTTCGAATGCAGTAATTAGAGTATATATAAATTACATCCTAATTTAAAAAGTAACTACAATTGTTATTAAATATATAAATATAGGTTGTATCACAAAAAACGAGCGGCATAAAATGTGATAAAAATATATTTTGGTTAACACTGTAAATGTCTATGAAATATAATACCGGTTATGGTTTATGTATCGTTTATGATATACCAGAGAAATTTGTTTCTAAATATTTATTGTTTATTTATATATTATTATATTAATATTTTGAATAACATATTTTTTCATAGTAAAAAAGGCATAATGATATTATGTATAATAAATAAATATAAAAATAAATTAGGTGTGAGATTTTATTTACATATATATAACAAATTTTATCTGTCAAATAGGTTGTGCAATACTATTGCTTATGTCTACTGAAGAAAGAGACAATCAATCAATAAGTGTTTATATTCATTCAACAGTAGACCAACTCCCAGAAAAACAATCATTTGAAGATAAAATACAACTTTTCTAAATAAAAGTCAATTGGCCGGACACTCCATGTAAAACACTTATAAAATAAAATGAACTGTTCAGAATCAAATATTTATCAAGTATTGTATAACTCAAAATTAACTCAAATTGCGAATGAAGTGCATATAGGTAATACATATAATTTTGCATTTTTAATAAAGCTTCGCAAACGACTTGTAAAGAACAAAACAAAATATTAAGTATTAAAATAATTCAATACGTTTATTTACAAAATTTTGTAATTCTATAAACTATGGTATTTTTGCCAAGCATAGATCGAAATGCGTTATGC
Organism: Vannuccia rotundouncinata; assembly: GCA_034780395.1. NCBI lineage: Eukaryota > Metazoa > Platyhelminthes > Proseriata > Coelogynoporidae > Vannuccia > Vannuccia rotundouncinata. The sequence goes on along the minus strand of JAUZNC010060739.1, from coordinate 24,678 downwards.
CTTTTGGTCTATAATAGCGCATTATGATAAAAAATAAATCTATTTAACCCTGCCCGTTAATGTTGTATAAGCAACAAGCAACAAGAATAATAATTGTTGATCGTAAATACATAAATACAAAAATGTACCTACATAAGTAGTTTTAATTATCGAATCAATTACAATTACGCGAATTCAAAAATGTACTAATTAGTCGAGAAAAATTAAATGAATTATCAAATGTTTATACAGACGGCAGTTTTTATTTTAATTGAAATAACCAAACATTTAAATATTTAAAAGAATGAAGTAATTATCCGTTTGCGAGAAAAGAATTTAATTATTTTTAAGGTGAGAAAACCATAAGATTTTGATTTATCTCAGACAGTCTTTATTAAGTGATGCAAAATAGATATAGTTATCGTAGTATTATAAAAATTTGAGCATTAAGCTATAGTCACTGCGCGTTGATTGATCTTAAACGTATAACAAATTGACTAATTTTGAAAAATAATTAAATATTTAAAATATTTAAGTATGTATACAAGGTGGAAATTGAATATACGTATGTACGTATTACAAAAAGTTTTTTGTTGCAATTACTGCCGCCTTCCGATTGCTTTTGATAGAAGATGGGATTAATTTTATTCAAAAAAAGCTATATAGACAAACTCAAAAAAACTAATATTTAACAAGAATAAGTTGATTAATACTTGTATATATATTTCTTTAATTTTGGCTGTTCTCAAAATTTGAGAACTGTTGTTTGTAAAAGATTTTGTAATATTTTTAATTTTAGAATAACATTCTCAGAATAATGTGAGCTAACATAAATTAGCAAAGACGTTGTTGATAATGATCTCTTGTCTATAATGTAAATATTTACACAAATCAATATTTGAGTCGAATGAAGTGTTGTGTCGCAGTTTCAAACCTAATTCCATAAAATTGGTTAATTTCTTACATAGACTATAACTTTTGAATGAACTGAAAATCTGTGGTAAAAATTTAAATATAGTATGATAGAGTGGAAATCGATTGGTTCTGTGTCAAAATGAAGAGAAATGTCACCAAAAAGTACCTACCTAATAATTTTTGTGTTGAATGAAAATTTGTGTCACAGTTTTATCCTATAGGATATTTCCATATTGGCTTACCACGTCTTTATATTGACAAATTTTCAATCCACTTTACAATATAGTATTGTAAAAGTACAGTTTCAATTAAAAAAAAACCTTTAAGATTTGAAAAAAATATATTGGCTTGGTGATAAAGTTCGTGCGTGTAAATGAGCTTACGAACTTTTAAAGCAGTCCCACACTATCTATAGTTGAATGGTTGAAGTTATAGAAAGCAATAGAATATTCTGTATTTGTAAAAAATTGCAAGTTACTTAAACTGCGATCACTCAACTATAGTGAACCACATGAAGCTACTAGGAAAAAAAGTATATCAAGATGGCATGGATTCCACATAAATTGTCGGAAAACAACAAAAACAATTGGATATGGCTTTGTGTGCGAGAAATTTTGCATTATTAGAACGAAATAATTTTTTAAATCAACTGATCACAGTCAATGAATGCTGGATATTTTGGGAGAACGAAGGAAGCCAACTTGGTAGTCACAATGAGATGCTGGGAAGGTTCTGGTGATAGCTTACCAATGGTGGTAAAGCAAACGGAAATGACAACGAAAAAGTATTTTGCGTTGTTCTTTGGGACGTGAAGGGTGTTATTCTGCTGAAGACTTTGGAAATGTTAGCATTAACGCTGAAGTTTATTGTGAAGCTCTTGAGGAATCGAAAAACGCTTTAAGAGAAAAAAGACGTAGAATGACAAGTGGTTTACAAAATTTCCATTTTTTACATAACAATGCTAGACCCTAGACTGCTCAATTGACACAAACGAAATTCGTAGAATTAGGCTTTCAAGTTGTGCCACATCCTCCTTATATACTCACCGGACTTAGCACCCAGCGATTTCTATTTGTTTATAGTGCTTTGAAAGCCTATAGGTTTCAAAGGTAGAAATTTCAACAGTAAAGAAAAAGTTCAAGCTATGATTGAACAATGAATTCAAAATAAACCACCAGATTTCTTCAGAAGATGAATTCATATGCGGCCAGACCGCTGGAGAAGATTTAAAATTTAATATTTTGAAAATTTAAAAAACATTGATAAATGAATTTTAATTAACATTTAATATTTTTTTGTAATGCTTTTTTTGTAAATCATGTACATAAATAAAAGTGGTTAAAAACGCACGAGCCTATATTAAAAAAACTAACGATCATAAGTATAATTAATTAATTACTTAAGCCTTAGGATTGATTGAGTGATTATTTAATCGATCTGGATTATTCAGACATTTGACTATTTACATAAGGCTAATTAATTACAAAAAGTATTAGGTATTCTGAAAAGTCTAATATATTATATAAATATATATAAGCAACCGCAAATTCTTTCATCGTGCCTTCAATATTGTTCACGTATTGTAATATTGAGACGATATATAAAAAAATGAGAGGAAATATTAAAAAATGTTTGTTTCACAACAATTTTTAAAAATTTTTTTAGAAGATTTTATTCATTGAATGGGTTAAATTAAAAGCGGTTCCATTCCACGTATATATTATATATAAATGTTTTTACTCAATTCATTATTATGTTAAAACACATAACCTTATATCTTCTTCCTTGAATCTTTATGCCGGACGATAATTAAAGCGGACGAATAAACGAGTGAAAACCTTAAATATATTCGCAGTGCAAGGAAGTGGGCATCCTAGCTTCTCACAAAATTATTTTATTAACTATGTAGTGATTTTCTAAAAAATATAAATGCTGCCTATAGCAAATTGAAGTTCAATTTTATTTTAGGTAGTGGAAATACTAATTTGTTGTGAAATAAGTAGTTAAAATACAAATTTCTGCCTAATTCTTTTAATTGTTGGCGTAAATAGCGCCTGTTTTGAAAAATCAAATTGTAAAAGTGAAGATTTGATCTATAATGTATTTATTCTAAAAACCGTGTATTTATAAGGAAAACCTTAATCTTCATTATTCTAAACGTAAATACCGATGATCTCTAAAAAAAATATTTTTTAATGTCGGCTAAACTCAGTTTTTGCATGAATATTTATCATAGATAAGATACCTTTATAAACATCAATTTACTTATTTCACAATACACTTTTCATCAAATTTATAATAATATCATACGAAATAAAATAACCATTTTATGTCTAGAAAATAATTATTTGAAACATGTTATTTTTCATAATGAAATATTGTAACAACTTAATTATCATTTAAAAGAAATACCAATTCATGGTTATTTATTAAAATATTATTATATAAATTTCTGTATTACCTGATAACAAATGACTACCAATAATATTATAGCCAATCCAGACTCTTATTACAAATATAAAAAGCTATTTTATTAGAAAACCATTTTATTCAATCAAGCATTAAGCTATTGTTGGTCTAATAATGAATGTTATAATGTTCTTTATTGGTTAGCTAGGCAAATCACATGAAAGCTCAAATGTTTTTCAATGATCCCAGTTATTGAAACTCTAAAATCTGGTTCTTTAAAAAACAAAAGTGTTGCTTGTTGGTTCAGCATACCTATTATTATGTCATACTCAATTTAAAGATATAATGGCCATTTAAGTCAAGATCAGAAATCCTCCAATTTTTTAACACAAGTAATCTTGAAGAAATCTTATAAAACTAGTGGGTACATAAATTTACTTTACAAAATATTTTAGATAATTAAAAATCATTTGATTCAATTATTTAATGAATATGTTTAATGTTGTTTCAATATAAAATTTACTGATATGCTAAAATTATTGTATTAAATACTTTTTATATTTAATAAAAAATTCAAATTATTTTAATTGTATTGCCAAATAAGAATATATAGGTCATACTGTGGAAAAAAAAACTGCCATTTATAAACATAATACTATATTTCCCTACAAAATATTAAAAACTATATTAGATAAAAATTATTAAAAATAATCACAAGTTTCAGATGAAATCCATTCTGCTCAACAATTTTTGTCAACTCATCCACCATTGAGTCAGTGACTTTTGTCATGCAGTTAGCCATAAACTTTTTCTGCTCTGTGATTATTGTCATGTGATGATTTTTTCTCCATAGTTGTTTGACAAGTAGTTTGCAAATTTGGTTGACCACTACCAGGTGTATTTCATTGATAAATTTGAGTTTTTGGAGCCATAATTGTACAATAAAACCATATCTAATCAATGGTTATAAGGATTAATCAACATTGAAAAGAATGCATAGTCTTGATTAAGTCACTGCATCTTTCCACATGAAGAGCTTTATTAGCCTTGGTCAAATGAAATGGGACCCATTTCATGGCAATCCATTTCTTTCCCAGGTTATTGGTTAATATTCTTTGAAACATATGTGAAATTTATAATTTATAAGTGATATGCTGAATTGACATGCTTGGATCATCTATTATTAGTTGGTCTAGCTGGCCCACAGATTACAATCACAGCTCACTTGATTTTCTCTAATTGCCTACAGCTTGGTTAAAATCCATCCTATTACATTTTCAGTTTGCATTTCCTGACATAGTTCTTGAATACACATGACACTCAAACATTCATCGGGCCAAGCTTTTTATATCATTTTATAAATGTAAGTTGCATCCATATCATTTTGATGTAAGGATTCTATCAAGAAGTATTGTTTTTCTTTCATACACTGCATAATATAATGTATTAACTGCCAATGATATTATATAGGTTATTAGGTATATAAGTTAAGATTGTTCACAAGAGAAAAATTTTGCTATCAGAAAGCATAGACAAATTCTAATCAGCATAATAATAATCAATATCTGATAGTAAAAATGTCAAAACCTATTAACATTACCTATGGTGTTACCTATATAATAATAACAATTAACAATAGTTAAAAACAATTAAATATTTTACTTTATCAATCTAAAATTAAAATAAATATGTAATTCATGGAAAGTTTTTTAGACATCAAAATTGTTTATTTAGTTAACTTTAATTAGTTATATGAGATTAATTGTTTACTTATATTATATTAAATCTATATAATTACAAATATTTATATTAATCAATTTGTTTTTCCTGGTAGTTTTTCCTTTTATTCAATCTGACTTTATTATTATATTTATTAAATTAACTTCCTTAGATTTAATTAATTCATTAATATATATTCTAGTTGTGTTATATGAAAATATTTTTGTTACAATTATCGTTTATATAAGAGTTTTCTGATATAAATTATACTAGAAATTAAATACCAGCATTTTAATGTAATTAAAATTTACTACTTCATTGTTTTGCATGATATTTCTTCTATCAAGCATGGTATTTTCTTATCCTTTTAAATTTCATATTTAATCTTTTCCACTATTATTTGTTTGACTCTAGAGCAATATAACATGCCATCAAGTGTGTTTATAACTGGAGCTGGTCGTGGTCTGGGCTTAGAGTTTGTGAAACAGATTGCATTGGCCCCCGACTGGATTGACATCATATTTGCTGCTGCTCGCAGTCGAAATGAACAGGTGAGCGAATTTTAAATACAAAATATTTCTTTATAAGTTTTTATGATATTTTAAATCCGACAATTAAGCAAATTACCTACATTGTTATGGTGATTGTTTGTAGTTTGTGAATTTTATGTCATGATATAAAATCAATTGTTATTGATTAATTTCAGTTAAAGGAAGTTATTAAGGATCACCCTAATGTTCATTTCATTCAACTTGGTACGTATTCATAAATAGATTTGCTTTTATTTTATTTATTTTTGTGTTCCATGTGAAAATGGAGTTATATTAATAAATTTTTAAAGAAATACCGGAATAAGTAAATAAAAGTAAAAGCACAGAATTATTTAAAAGAAATAGATTTTTCTTTATTAAGATTTTCGATAGCAACATGAGGGTTATATATTATTTAATTTTTTTATCACTAACAAAAACTATCATAGAATGTAGATAATATTTGCCTGTTTTGTCTGGGTAGATGTCACTGATGAAGCTGGTATTAAACGTGCAGCAGAAGAAGTTGGAAAAGGTTTGGGTTCGGGTCGTGGTCTTAATTACCTAATTAACAATTCCGGAATTGGTACCACGAAAACACTGGATAATGTGGAGGCTGCTGATATCAATGATGTCTTCAGTGTCAACGTTGTTGGACCGACAATTATCACCAAGGTGAACTACTCTTAACCATTTTTTAACAATATATTGACGTGAATTAAACGATATATCTTATGATATTGATTTTTATACATTAAATATCGATATTATATTAGTTTGGATAAAATTAATTTAGTGGTTGAGTTTGAATTTAAATAATATTGGTACACATTTTATTGTATAGTAATCTTACGTGATTTTACTACATTATTACAACAATTTATATATACTCATTTTTAATTCACAGATTGTAGGTATGAGAATAATATAATTTTGACAAAAATTATAGTATTAAAGTATCAATAGTAACAATTAATCAATTTATATTAATTACACAAAGTACTTTGTACCCTTTATATAATTGCTTTCATTTTCTTATTCCACTATATGTCGTATATGTTTTGTTTACTATATAAGCTTCTTTTTTTCATCCATTATCTTTAACATTATAATATTATGAAACGAAAATGGCGTAAACATTACGACACGAGAACACGTTTTTATCACAGGTGCGTAGCCCGAGTTTACAAAATAGCGTTCGTGTGACGTAGCCATTTGAGTTCGCTTAAGTTCTTCATGCGTTTTTATCTATTTAAATATAGGTTATAAGGCACAATTTTATTCCATTTCACTAAAAAAATAAATAAATAACGTGATATAATGCAACCTATTCGTTTATGATTGATTCATGAGTATAGCATACTTAAAATGTTTAATTTATCGATCTATTCGTTATAGTCACCATTCTGTGATAGTCCCTAAATCATTTTATTTTTAATGGATTTAAAATATAGGTATCTATTTTATTAAAAATAATAAATAAAATTATTTTATTTTATTCCATTATCAACTTCTTTATTAAATAAATTTTCGACATGACATCGTGTTCACTATATTAATATTATAAATTATATTCAATATTAATTATAAGGTATGTATCATTCATATTATATAGACCCTTACACGGTCTATTATTCTTGTAAATATGAATGCTGGTGAAGGTATTTCAATAGTGGCATGATATTTTTGGAAATGTTCCGCCATTGTTGATAATTTAATATCTCTTTCTGTTGCTCTTTGGTGTTCTTTAATTCTTGTATGTAGTAGTATTTTGGTTTCTCCGATGTATTTATTTTGACATTGTATATATGCGTTAATTTATATATTATATTTTTCCTGTAGCATATTTCACTTTTGAGTGGACTTAGTTTTTGATTGCATTTCTGAGGTTGTACCTGTGTTTTGGTGAGCTTTTCTTGTATTGTTATGCCGAGTGTAAATATTTCTGATCGAATAAGATTTTTAATTTCTGTGGAATGTTGATTATTTATAAATGGGATCTTGAGAATACAATCATTTTCTATTTTGTTTTTAAATGCGATATTTGGCTCTTTGTGTTTATATTTAGTACATATGGCATCATTGTGTTCAGTAGTTTTTCTTAATAGAATCGGTTTGATTTTCGTATTAGAGTTATGAACATATAATGTATAACTTTAGTTTTATTATTTAAAGGTTTAAAACTATAGATTTGTATATTTAGGCAGTTTGTAAGGATCAATGGCATTATATCAACTAGCATTATATATCCCATTTCTTGTTTATGAGAAATAGATTTTCGAAACATATACATGAACAAATTGGGGACATTCGTAAAGATGGAACTAAGTTAACTATGTTGTTATCACCCGCCAGTGTAGGACCGATCAGGCAGATAAAGGTCAATAGTTTTACATACCTCCATCACTAAGAGAAGAGCTAATTTTTTCCATGTACCATATTTTCAAGCTATCTCGATTTGTTTCGAGAAAAAATTGACCGGTTATTTCGTAAAATTGGTAACAACGGAAAACCAACAAATCAGGTCATATCAATTATTATGATATCGAAGTATCCTGAAACAATTGCAAAAGTTTTGGTTTTGGTTGTTTATTTCCGTTGTTTTCAACTTCAATGTTACGAATATATTATATGTGACTCTTTTTTTTACTTCGGTTACAAGTTCTGCAAATGTGTAATTTCCGTGGCGTATCTTAATATAATTTCTAAATTAACATTCAAGATGAGAATTAATATTCAATTATATTATTCAAAATAGCGTGAGATAAAAATAAAAACGCACAAAGCTTCTTTTCTCAATAATACTGGCATGTTTCAGGAATTTTCGCCTCTTTTGAAGAAGGCAGTTGAACTCAAAGGGTCATCACTCATTGTCAATGTGGGAAGTTTTTTAGGCTCACTCTCTCTTACCGACTCCAACTACGCCACTGTCTACCGCATGTCCAAGGTAACTGTTATTCTATTAAATCCTGATGAAAGACAATTTTAAAAAAATGATATGGCGTCAGGAGTCTGACATTATAGAATACATTAGAGAATGACATAAGATGACATTTAGATGACATATAGATGACATTATACAGAGAATATTAACTAAAGACAGATCACTAATAAACTGATGCAGTAAACAGAATCATTTTCCATAAAGTTGTTGTTGTTTTCCTAAATTACACAAAAATTTACATAACTTTAGTTCATTGGCTCTAATAAAAAAGAGATCTTGTGACAATTGGATTTTGTTATCGGCTGCTAAAAGGTCTGGATTTGCGCAGTTGCAAGTTGTGTTGCCTAGTAGATATTTTGAGACAGGCATGTAGGATCCTTGTCGATTTGTTTTTACTCTTGGTGATCCCTTTATTTTTAATCCAGGCTTTAATCATAGCCTTAATAAAATGAGAGTACTGTCTTTTTGAACGCGCTAACTTTCAATTAATGTACTGTTGTCGTTGTACAAACTTGATATCTGCAAACTTTCGTTTACTATTTGACGATGTGTGTGAAAACCCGCCATCCATTTGCATATAACCATAGGGGCACTTCGAGGTCTGTTAGTTTCCTGAGCAAAATACATACCAAACAAAATTACATCTTAGAAATGCCTTTATTGTGTTAAGCATAAAAACTTTCTTACTTGTAGAGTTATGACATATCTTAACAATCGCGTTTTGTAGCAATTCATTATTTATTACAGCATTACTTTAGTTTCTTAGAATATTTTAATATTTTTTACATATTTTTTAAATGGAAGTTTGCATACTATTTATTACATTTTTGTCAGGGGGTAAAAATAAATTTTAAATATCATAACACTTTTCTATGTTGAGAATACAACAGTGAATTAACTAAAAATCACAATTATATTCTTTGTTATATATTTTATTAACTAAATCAAGAATCTGGTAATTAAAACAATACATTAGAATATATACATGATTTCGTAACATAGAGAGAGAAAGAGATTATAAGCCAACACTTGGCTAAGCCCGTTTATATCTCAGGTAAAGGAAAAGTTGGTGACCGGTTATTAGTGAGATCGATACCTAGACATCATATTCTTTCTTCATGGTGAAGACGTCTCCAATATGCTTCTGGATTCTCAATTAGGTTCGATAGCCAATTTAGCAAGATTAATGAAGTCAAAAGTGTATAGTGACCCTAAAAGGTTCAGTAAGAGAAGGCTGACATTTTAGACAAAAACGTTGAACTAACCAAACTTATCCCATGAAAGGTTGAGATAATCAAACTCGTCCTATGAAAGGTTAAGATATTCAAACTCGTCTCATGAAAGGTTGAGATATTCAAACTCATCCCATGAAAGGTTGAGATATTCAAACTCGTCACTTGAAAGGTTGAGATATTCAAACTCGTCACTTGAAAGGTTGATATAATCAAACTCGTCCCATGAAAGGTTGAGATATTCAAACTCGTCCCATGAAAGGTTGAGATATTCAAACTCGTCACTTGAAAGGTTGAGATATTCAAACTCGTCACTTGAAAGGTTGATATAATCAAACTCGTCCCATGAAAGGTTGAGATAATCAAACTCGTCCCATGAAAAGTTGAGATAATCAAACTCGTCACTTGAAATCAAGCTAATTAAACTTATCACATTATCGTAATCAATAATTTTTCTCTCACTTGTTGATTATATTGCTGTACTATTAATGAATTATAATTGAGTTCACGCAGGTATGTAAGATACGCGCTTATTCGGAGTTTATTCCTCCCCTTATGTATTTTTTTTTTATTTTAAAAATTAATTTATGGTTTGATTATGTAGATTTTTAAGCTCTTTATATAAATTTCACAAGAATTTAATGTAAATTTATATCAATATTAATAATATACTGAGCTAAAATTTAATAAGTTATTGTTTGGTTAAACATAATCTATTTTTGTTTTATTTAGCTAATTTCTGATTTATTACAATATTTAAATTTTATAATGAGCGAATTGTACCGTATCTATTATATATAGTGAGTGGTTTTTCTTGTTAATCATTTTATTGAATAAATATATTATTTTTTTATTTAATTAAATCAATTGATTCAAATATTTTGTAAAAAATATCTAATATATTTTTCAAAAATTGATTTATCTCTATACACTTGATTGCAGTCGGCCCTCCACATGTTAACTCTTTGTACAAGCATTCACCACAAAGCCAACGGTATTCAGGCTATGACCCTCCACCCTGGCTGGGTACAGACAGACCTAGGGGGACCCAAAGGTAACCTAACTACCCCTGATAGTGTGAAACAATGTCTGACTGTTGTCAGGGGCTTCAAGCCCGAATATGAAGGACGCTTGGTCGACTTTGAGGGAAAGATTATGCCTTGGTAGATGCAATAATTATTAGATATAATGGAGACAATTATAAAAATATTGTGTTTGGTTTTCACTATATAGGATAATCCTTGATGATTGTTATTTGTATTTATGATATTTAATAGTTTATACTTTTTTATATTAATAAACAGGCTTCTTTTCTATTTGATTTGTGTTGCTTTGAATCTAGAATAGAATCGTAACATTTAGTTTATCTCCAATAAATGTTTATTGTGTGTAATACGGTTAAATTTCTGTTTCATGTAAAGTCACTTGTGAAAAATATTTAGCTATTGTCATCGATAAAGTACATATGTGCATCTTTGCGGAATTGTAAAATTTGTCTATAAACATATTAGATTTTTTTTGTAACATCAAAAAAATTATGCCGCTAGAAATAGTACAATTACAATAGTACAATATTATAAATCAAAACTGGTGATAACTATAATAAAAACGTTAAAATGTATGTAAAATTATTGTAACCGAAAATATTTTATAGAGATGTGAATCGGATACATTTAAGATGAATAATAGGTGTCAGAATTAATCTACATTTTTTCGATAAAATTTTCTGCATGTCAACTAATTATCCTTTGCGTTCACAATTATGACATATCATAAAATAAACGATTTTAAGGAAATATTTAGATTTTTAGATCAACCTACTCATCAAAATATATTATTATCTAAAAATCCACTTTACACATGTGAAAGTAAAAAAACGCACTAAAGCATAAATATCTTTATTCTTAGTAAAATATAGCTACAACTTTACTGGCATAGCAAGACTTAAATATTGAATTCCATTAAAAATAACATTAACACAATAAAATAACATTAGTATACATATAGGCACGCATACTTTATGTTATCAATTATAGCGTGTTAAAAGTGGGATAGTATATCAACCGAAAGAAGAGAGTACTACAATATTTCATAAATATTGTGAGAACATTAAAAAGGGACATTCTCTACCTGAAGTTACAACAGCAGCTTAGTTCACCAAAATTAGGACAGTTGGGAAAACATACGTAATGAGTGAAAAGCAATACAAGGACGGAATTAAATTTCGATCACAGCTGAAGCACACAAAAGTGCAGAGGAGAGTGAAATATATTAAAAAAAGATAGTGTTGAGTGCTTTATTTTAATTTATGGCATTCTGAATTCGAAGCCTCCAACTTCGTAGACGGCATCGCTGAAGGCGAGATAGTTAACATCATCCATGGTACCCATCGGGTGACGGAAGGCCTTGTAGACGATGGCCCATTCGGCTTCCGAAAGCATGCTGGCCAGTTCCAGTTTGTTAAGTACACGACGGAAGCGATTTTGTGAGACGGTCATTGTGTTGACTTCGTCAAAGTCCTTGAAAGACTGTGTGAGTTGGATACGGCGCTGTCGAACCTGTGAGAAATAAATAAATTGAATTTATAAATATTATTTTTTTAATAAGAAATATTTTTAAAAATTGGCGATTAAGTTGATTTTTATAAAAGTGGCGCTAATTTTTTTTAATTGACGGTCAAGCATTGACTTGTATATTATTTATCTAGACCGCAAACCGATCAAAAAACGTCTATAGAGTATTTCAATTACACTCGTATTAGTATTGTCAATTTCGTCAATCAAGTTTGTATTAATTTAATCAATATGTATTAAAAATTAAACTTAATACAGTATTGTTTTTTTTTAATATGATCATTTAAAGAAATAAACTTTCATTTTACAGAAAAAATTGTTATTTATATCACAAGATTTAAATAGTTTTAATTTATAAAATACATTAATCTTTAAGAGTTTATGTTAATAGAAAAATTCTTCCTCAAACGTTTATTTAATAATACTATTGAATGTTGGTCAGTTTGCCGGTCTAGATAAATAATATAGAAGTCATTGCGCTCTGGTAGAAAAAATCTACATAGGCGCAGAAGTTGATTTTTAAAAATTGGCGCTCAAATTTATATTTTTTAATTGGAGCTCAAGCACAAAAATCGACATTGGCCCTCAAGTAGTAAAGATCAACATTGGCGCTCAAGTTGAAAATGGTCTAATTGAGTCAATCCATAATTTCCTTGAATATCACACCTTATCAGCAATCTTAGCCACGGCGGCACGTGCAATCTCCGCTTCCTCCGGCGATAGATCGTTGTTGTAGACATCTGGCGCAGGGTGGAACAGGACTGGGTCTTTGATGGGGTCCTTCTCCAGATGCTTCGTGGCGAAGATGGATTCCACCTCGTCGCAGAAGGCCATCCATTCGATCTGCTCGCGTTCTGGTGAGGAATATCTATTGGAAAAGGGGATGAAATGGTTATTTGATATTATCAAGCTTTGGTAAATAAAATAATTGTTTCATTAATAATTGTGAACAACTCACCGGTCCTCTATTAAAGATAGCTCAGTCTCGGTTAAGCGTATCGTGGCTTGGTCCAAGGCGCGACGGAACGTCACCCGGTTCATCCTGCCATGACGCAGTTTGTCGTGGTCGCGGAAGTATTCAGAGAGACGCACACGACGTCGGAATATCTAAAGGGTGCGGAGAGTCACAGCTTGGAACTTGCTTTTGAACATTAAAATTAATGAATAAATTATAAATAAATTAAGTTTACAATTTGATTAAGAAACACAAAGTGAAAAGAAAAAAATTTCAAATAAATTTAAAGAAAAACAATGTTTTCTCGAAGATTTTTCATCTCACAAATAAATGAAATTAGAAATAGTTAAAGGTTAATTTTGAACTCATTTTAAAGTTTCAAATCGAGTGGTTAATACTGCAGATTATATTTAACTAAATATGAATAACAATTTTTCAAAGGCATTGTATATTTCAAAAGTCAATAATTGTGTCTATTGGAAGACTGCTTGAACTTGAAACATTACTAAAGAACTGCTTAAACAAAGATATCACCTCGGTCTTTATCCTGTCCATTATAGCCTCTGCATCTCGGGCAAGAGGCTCCACCTCAGCCAGACCTCGGCTAGCATTCACCTCCCTGAGTTCCTCTAGCCGTCGGAGGTACATGAACTGTGAGGGCGCTTGTGGGTCCAATTCATCCAGAAAGGCAAAGTAATTAAAGCCCTCATCGTCGGCGAAGCGGGCTGCCACCGCATCCATTTCTTCCGATGTCAAATGAAGGTCTAACATTGTCATACACTGTCGGAAATTCTGCAGAGTCACGTGACCATGGTTAAGTCTGCCAAAGAGAAAGAACATAAAAATATTTTTAACACCTTTTTTTAGAAAACTGAAATTAACAATTCAATCTGTATTTTGGCCTAAGCTTCGGCTGCCTAGCATGATCGACAATTGAAGGTAACCCACTTGTCAAAGGCCCTGAAGTCTGGTTTGACAATCATTCGCCTCTCTGCGACCTTCTGCCTCATCCGGGCCATAGCTTCCTCACAGATCTGCTTGTGCTCCTCCGTAGCGTTAGACCAGTCCATGGTGCCCGGCTTGGGGACTACGAAAGACTCCTGGGGCATCACTTGGACATTTGGAGTCTTCTCCAATTCGGTGCCGGTGAACACTGTCGAGAGCAATTAACCAATAAAGCAATTGTATTATCTCAATGTAATGGAACGTAAGCAGCTTTCCAAGACTTACCAGCGTCAATATCGGCGACAAATTCGGTCCAGATGACGCGTCCAGAATCCTGGGGATCTCTGTATCGATTAACGAGGGTAGAATACTGCCGATCCGTAAGATCGTGATCCCCCAGCTTGCTGAGACGTAGGTTGGTCAGACATCTTCGGAAAACACTCTCAGGCATTCGTCCGCTGCGCAGTGTGTCGAAGTCTTCAAAAAAAGTTTTTGCCTGGACACAAACATTTGGGAGGAAGGTTGTAGGAGTGCTGTCAAGAATTATATTTCGAATAATGTAATTGGAAATCTAACTGTCAAATTAAAGAGAGGTGTCCGAAACAATACGGAACATAATACACAACCATTACAGCTACGAAATAATTGGATAATTTTTTGATATATAGCGTTATATTATTTAAAAATATAACGGCAGAGTTGCACGATATAACGGAAAATGTAGCGTTATATTTATCTAAAATAGTGTCATATCTAATAATATATCGCTAAAATGTGTTATATTTTAAAATTTAACATTTAAAATTCAATTATAATGCCGTTATACAAACATTATATTGGTATTTTTTAAATAATGAACTAACAAATAACGGTATTTACGGATATGTATTATTTTACGTGACTTTATTAAAAATTTACAGATTTACAAAAAATTGAAATATATCCTTTTAAAAACAACCCTCAAGGTCTTCACCCAATTATCAGTAATTTCAAGCCCTTACTCGAATCCTATTGGTGAGAACAATGTGACGTATACGAGCCATGAGAACCTCTAGGGGAACATCATCTCCAACGGTGGTCACATTGGGAGTGACAATCGACTTCCAGTCACGCTCCGGTTGCATCTCAGCAGACACCGTCTCGACGTCAACAGTTTGACCAACAAACTGGTCATCGACGCACTGGACAAAGGCGGCATAGTTGACATCACCAGTGGTCGGATCGGCGAACTTCTGACCCAGGAGTCGAGCATCTTCAGCGCTCACATCCAATGAAAGAAAGTGAAGCATTCTAGCGAATTGATTGGCTGACATTACTCGTGTGTAGGCTGTGCTCTACAAGGGTGCAGAATAGATTATATTTATATACGGAATAGTTGGTGAAATTATCAACTAGTGCGTCAAAGAGATTCATACTCGATCATAGTCCTTGAAATAGGGATACATAAGAATGCGACGTTGGCGGACGTGGCGACTGATCTCGTTCAGGAGAATTCGCAACTTTTCTTCCTCGGCGTCAGAGAGACATTGAAGACCCTGTCAATTAGGGAAGGCAAAACTCTCGAATGTGAAACAGAATTAACATAAATCTACAAACTTACTCTCGACATGCTGCCACTAGGCGGGAAAGGGGCTTCAACAAGAGGGTTTTTCTCCATGTGCTGGACACAGAAAGCTGGATAAAACAACAAAGATGAGTCTCGTAAATCAGTCATATTCAAAGCTCTATGTCAAAATAAAGGCCTCTTACGACTGTCCATGGCCCCGCAGAACTCTCGGTATCGAATCCGATTGTCATCGCATCGGTAGAAGTTGGCGAGCATTTGGATGTCCTGTCGCGATAGCTGGGCCTCCTTGCCGACAGCCAGTGCAAGCGCGCACATGAACTGATTTTCGGTGATTCTGTCGTGACGGAGTTTGTCATAATCACGGAAGAACTCCAGTGTGCGAATTCCACCCTTGTGAATAGCGATGCGAATACGGTCGAGAATCATTTGCACCGATGGATTGGCGAAAGGCTGAAATATAACAGAAAACAGGTTACATATAGAGCTAAACCGAAAGACGCGCAAATTTTAACATTTGACAAACCTCTTGAGGCATGGAAAAGGAACGTTCTTTGGATGTGGTAAGCCCATTCTTATTTTCATTGGCAACCTGCTCCAGGTAAATCATGTCGTTGTGAAGATTGAGATAATTAACAAATCCAGGCTGCTTTGGGTCTCCGTACTTACGAACAAGAAGAGTGATTTCCGTGTCTTTCAAGTCCGTAGGTCCAGGAAACGATCGATAAAACTGGAAACGAAAAATATATAATCGACATACTAGTGAAATAATGAGATTATGACGTTTATATCCATTATTTTGGAATGTATAAATACCAACCTGGCTCTCAGTGATAACACCAACATTGTGCTGGTCAAAGTCTTGATAACACAGGCGCAAGTCGATCCCATGATACTTGTAGTATTGATTCATTCGCTGCAGGATTGGAAGCAGCTTCTCCTCAGCTTCGGGGCTCAAAGGCCGTACAGATCGAAGTGATCCCAGACTGAAAATAGAATGCTTGTTAATTCTGGGATGTTTTTACGTTTTTAACGGAGTAATTTTAATCTATAAACTGTAAGGTTTCAATTGTTTATCACAAAACTTACTATCCCTGAGGCATGCTGGTTTGCACAGAGGGGTCAATTTCAAGATTTTTAGAGTCGAAAGGTTGATCGATTTCTTCACAAAATCTTCGCCAATTCATCCGCCCATTTCTGTGCAGATCGTATTTTTCAGCAAGCAACTTTTCCTCTTCAGCGGAAAATTTTACGCCAAGATTTTGCCACAAAGTTCGAAAGAATTGATTCTCTAGAAATCAAATTCCATATAAATATTACTCAGTAGAAAGTAGTAGGTAACTAGATAGTTGTATTTCAAATACAAAAATTATTCATCATTAATAAAAAAAGGTTTTTATTCATTTTCTAAAAATATAATTTTTTGATCAATATAGAGACATTCAAACTTTTGAATATCTCAATCTTGATTATATTTACCAGTAACGAATCCAGACCGTAACTTATCATAGTCCAGAAAGAAACCATTCACACGAATGCGTTTAGTTTGTGCAGTTGTTCTTACTGCCTCCTCCAGCTGATTGATATGGCCCCTATAAACTGCAGCAGTCATTATATCCTGAATGCAAAAAATAGTTCCATTTTAAAAGTTAATTTAAAAGCTAAATTATAGTAAGTAATATTATAAATACAGAATCAAATACTGTATTGAAATGACACAAACTAATAAGATAATCTAAATTTAAAACAATGTTTATGTAGAAATATTCTCAACTAACGAAATTATTCTAAAGTACCGTTATTCTTATTATTTAGTTATACCACAAATACTTGAATCATTTTTGTAACTTGTAGTGTTAATACATGCCAGAACTATACAAGTGAAATGATTAAAATATATATTCAGTCAGAAATAATAAAACTTACTGTCAATGGATACTAAATAGAACCCCTCAAGCAATATATTACACAAAGTTAATATAACTACACAAAGCGAAACAAAACAATTTTATTTGAGTTTAAAAATATTGAAGTTTACCAGTTTCAGTATAATTTTCCACTTTCAAAATTGTTATATCATAGTTATTATTTTATAAGTTATCGGACAAAAAATTATTAATGTTATGATAAACTTGTTTTGTTTTTTGCTAAATATTTTTTAACCAAACAATTGTCAATAATACTTCAAAGAATTAAGACATTAATAAAATAATAATTTAAAATGAAAATCGAAATTGACGGATAATTCCAATAAAAGAAAGATGTCAATTGAACAGTATTTGTGTGATATAGATCCATATATACTTCATAGATTACCTTAAAGAATCCTAAAAAAATAGATTATTTTTTAAAATTTGTTTTCAATATAAAACTATAAATATTTAACTCCAGATTACATTTTTGTATGCAATAGTTTAACCATCATATTCCTATTAGTTTTTATTGTGTTATTACTAGTATTAATAATATTGTGGTAAATAGATTTATACATTAACTCAATATAACAACATTAAAATTGAATAACAATTTTTGTATTATTATAAAATTTTATTTAAGTTAACGATAATTTTAAAATAAAATAAATTTTAAATTAAATATAAATATAAATAATAGGATTTCACAATTAAAAATAAAAAGTAAAAGCTAAAAAATATTTTAAATAAATAACAACAAAAACTGCCCAACATTAAATAACTTTAAAATTACTTTTTTATGAAAAATAGATCTGCTGCACTTTATATTTAATATTAGATATTCAAAATTTAATTAAATAGAAACTTTTGTTATTACTAGTCTAATTTTAAAAAAAATATTTCAACATTGTTTCAGATTATAAATTCCTTATTTGGTTATAATCATCTGTTTATTTCTATTTATTTCAATAAAAATTGAGTGAGAAGTATTTGTTAATAATTATAAATGTAATTATTGAGACAATACCACTTGATTAATTAAAATATTACAAATATAAAATGTCAGATATAAAGATAATGTCAGGTATAAAGAGTCAAATTTTTATTGGGAAAATTAATTCTCTTCCTTTTTATATTTGAAAATGTTGTGGATTTTAGACTATATTCTGAATTTTACAGTTTTCAAAACAATATTTATTATTAATTTTATATAATATGACATCATTTTCATATATCTTTCACTATATAAATATGCTTATGAGCCCTTTTTAAAAATCCTGTATTTACTACTATTAGATCCAGGTATTACTGAGAATAGTTTAAAAATTATTTCCGTTTTTATTTGCAGCCAGTAAAATCATTTAATATAAATTTTAGTTACAAATCCCAACCACCCAAAATAATTTTGCACTTTATAACTCTATATGAAATGATAGTTTATTTAAAAATAACTATAACTAATTGTAACCAAGTGATGAAAATCCATAAAATATAATAGTCAGAAAGTGGACAAAATAATATTAAAGATAAATACAACTGAAAACT
This sequence comes from Vannuccia rotundouncinata, assembly GCA_034780395.1. Taxonomy (NCBI): domain Eukaryota; kingdom Metazoa; phylum Platyhelminthes; order Proseriata; family Coelogynoporidae; genus Vannuccia; species Vannuccia rotundouncinata. The sequence continues at coordinate 5,455 of JAUZNC010060739.1, read as the reverse complement.
ACTATTGAGACTGAATTGTATATAAAATTGTAGATATAAAAACATATCCTCAAATCTATGATTTTCTAGCCATAAACCAGTATTATTTAATTGTTAATGTTAGTAATATGATTAACATATTATCTCATACCATAGTGTTGGAACTGGTAGGGGACATCTAACCCCTCCACCTCCAAATAAGTAATACTCTTGTCAGACAAACACAATTATATTTGCTGTTGGTCAGAATTCAGTATTGGCATATATATGCTATTTGTATAGTAGGATATACCAATTGAATTTAAAAAAATATATTTTGCATTTCTTGGAAAATTGTAGTGTTGCCTTCCCATCAAAAAAGTGAATTGTAGATAAATTATAAATATGCTCAATTAAATAATTATAAATATTGGTCCTTTATTTAAAAACCTTATTTTAAAAAGCTATGTCTTCAATATAAAACATAATAATTTATTACAATGTTTAATTAATGATACATAAAATAGTATAAATTGGTAATAATACAGAGTTTGTAGGCACATTTAAACATGATTTAAAGAATTTTCTAAGGTTCAATCAGAAATTCCAGCACTTTCTTAGGTAGCAAAAACATGAGCATATTATGATTTAGGTGGAATAAACACTAAATCAATAAGCACAAAATGAAAATCTACAATGAAAATCAAAAGTAATTTAAAAATTGCCTATGAGTATGGTTCAGACCCAGATAAAGGTAATTTTTATTGGTCAGGTCATTTAAAAAAGGCACCAATTTTTTTGCAATAAATCATTATTCTTGTTAAGACATATATAACAATATTATAATTAGTTTTATAGGCCTCCAATATAAATCATGCCTTATATTTTCTCTCCATGTAACACTATAGTAAATATGCATATCAAAAAGGGAACTTAGTAAATTATTGGTAGGGCCAAGGCCAAACAGTCTTATGGCGCTGTGGTTAAGTTATAATTTTAAGTAATATTATAATAACTTAATTTATTAAATGAGTTTGATTATCTAAAAGTTTATGTATGGTCTAAAACTGTAAGTATATCTATAATTAGCATTTATTTCATATAATAAATGATTTTCTAATGATTTTTTCTAAAATGTTATAAGCTATTGATATACATACATATTATGTAAAAGAATAATATTAAACTTTTATTACATGCATCTTCATCTAAGTTTATTATTATGAAAATGTTCAATAAAGCATATTTTATTGAATATACAGTTTACTCCAGCTAATTGGAACAAGGAAAATGAAAACAATTTTGTTCTGATTAGCCAGAATTCCAATTAGACAAAGTAGTTATAAGATTATGCATGTTTGTATACATAAATTGTCTTTTAACTTGTGTTTTATCAGTACCTATAATAGATAATTGATGCCTCAAAATTATAATAAACTAAATGTTTGCTTATAATTAAATATTGTGCATGGACAAGGTTAAAATAATTTCCTTAATTTTATAAAGGATTAAAATAGTTATTTCCTTAATTAAAACATATTTAAAAACATATTTAACTCTAAACATAAGCAATTGAACTTATTAGACATATATTATGAGGTAAGCATTTAGTGGTTACTTTGATTATAAAATGTGGACTATGATTTGATTAATGGTATATTACAATGGAATCAGTCCCCATTATACATACAATATAAATGTGTCCCATATAAATAGGAACCATTATTTGAATTGATGTAACCACAAAGATGCAATATACTATCTTTCTTAATACTCTCTCACCCTATACACATGTCATGATTTAGATAACAGAAAATGTAATCAAGTTTAATTATAATCCCTACATGAAGGAAGTAACATATTTCATATACAGATGAGCTGTTCTGATTAGCAAATATAAAATACATAGTAAGTATAGGGACAAATTCTGTTTGCAATTCACATTAGCCTGTATTCCAATTAACCATTTTTCTAACATTGTAGCAATAGGAAAAAAATAAGGATTTGATTTGTGTTCTGATTAGGCAGTAATTCTAATTGACTGGATTCTAATTAGCAGGAGTAGACTGTATATATTGTATATAATAATGAATTGGTAATTTAATATTAAAATAAGTATAATGCTATAATTTAAAAATGTATATAATAATATTTAACATTAAATATATAACATTTTATTAATTAGTTAAACATTTAATAGCATGGTCCCAGAAATATTTTCAAGGTGGGCACAAGGTTATATAATAGCATTAAAATACTCTAATCATAATAGAAAAAGCATATTCTTTCCTCCCACATTGCATCCACTCTTGTAGCTCATAAATACAAATATTTTTTTTTAATAAATGCATGTTATTCAAAATTATATGACTATATGTATCAGTAAAGTTGTTAGGAGCTTAAAATTCCTAACTTTCAGGATAATAATATTTATGTCAAAAGTTAAAATAAAAGTTAAATAAAGAAGTATAAAGAAGCTAAACATTTGTTATACATATGACTAATAAGACTTTTTTTGTTACTGTGTATTTCAGATATAGTGGAACTGAGAGGGCTCAGTACACAGCCCCTTCCTTCATTCATCAAAAGAGGACTATGACTTCTGTAAACTAGCCTGCTATTACAAAAACGCTTATCCATGCCAATGATAATTATTTAAAATTAATTAGAATCTTTTAAAATATGAATAAATTTAAGTATATTTATATCATTGCATATATAACTATGCTTTTTTACTACTTTATTTCAAACTTAGATTAATTATACTTAACTATATCTGTATTTATAATTAATTATGTATACTTCTAGGTATTGCTTAATTATAATACTTTGTACTAAAAAAGACAATTTTAACATAATTTTTCTGCAACATAATAATTAGACTATATAGTTCCCCTAATTTAAAACTATTTTATTATGACTGTATTATTTCATGTTGCTAAAGGAGATATAATTATATCCATTATATAATTATGAATTTTACATTTAAAATAATTAAAAAAAGTTTAAATATCTGGCATATGAAAGACATGCCAGGCTGCATTCTGTGAAATTTAACAAGTATATATTTGGTATATATTATATACCTAACCCTCTCTTTCACTAGTTAAATTGGAGTAATATTGATAAATATCTGGATATGATTGTCATGGAATGATGGCTAGCTTGTTTGTTTTTTAGTCAATTAGTTTTAAAATATTATAGTATTTTAAATTCTTATCCCACTTAATACAAAACCCCTGTCTATACTAATATATTGTCCAAAAAAATATTCAGTGTAAAGAATGATTGATTTCATGGTGACTGAGCTTAGTTAATAGTAAAAGAACTCCACTGGCTTTATAATTAAGTCATTTTCTAATTTAATATAAGATACAGTTATGCCTAATATAAATCCTTTGTTTATTATCAAATATCTTTAGACACTTTATAGAATATTCAGATAAAATAAAAGATCTGTGAAAAAATTAATAGCTCTAGTATTCTACATTTAAAAATGACTTTAAACAATTCATAAATATTGCTGAATATAACTATTCCTTTAAGTAAAAATAAAATTTATTACCAAATTTATAGGTCTTAATGTTTATTTTTAAAGAATCAAAAACTTATCAAATGCCCTTCTTTTAAACTATTCAAAAACAGAAAGTATTTTGATATTTGTAGCTTATGGCAACGATTAAATTTAGGTAGTTAAACAAATGTAAGTACAAATAAAATGTACAACGTATTTTATTTGAGATATTCTTATGTATTATTTTATTAAATTATATAATTAAGACTATCGATTAATATTATTCAACAAATGTCATTAGAATAATTAAACTAATTCAATTAATTAATTAATATTAATTATATTATATCGCGTCTCTGATTGCAATTAATGTACTTCAAACTGCGGGGGGATTGGCAATCTGAAAACGGGCCCTGTTTGACATAATCTAGTAATAAGGCCTCTGAAAAATGGTTCAGTTAAGATTATCTAAAAGGCAGATCGAAGATCACTAAGGTTAAACATTATTACAATTAAGTTACATATCGTTTTTACAATGTCCGACCAATTACCGCATGAAGGTATATATATATTAAATAATATATATAAATAATTTTAATTTAGTTACAAATAATTCACTCTTTTGTAGTACTACTTTCAATATTAAAATCATTAATATCCTATATTGCTTTTAGATTAAAGTAAGATGTTTGAAATGTGTGTAAACAAATTATGCATACATTTAATGGAAGTGACAATTTACAGAAAGAAAATATTATATTAAAACATTTTAACAAATATATTTACATAAACCAAGCTGGAAATTGTTTTTTACTATTTAAATACAAAATAATTAGAAATAACAAGTGAACAAAAACGTATTTAAAGATTAGCAAACTTTTAAAGTCTACTCTCCGTTTTTGATACAAATTTGTTGGCAATTGATTTCAGGCTAATGTTATAAGTTTATTGAATCATCAAATGGTTCCATCTTTTTTGGGCCATTGTACTGCGTAGGAAAGTTTTTTTTCTACGGAGGGAGCTGAAAGAATATTGAAAGCATTTGTGGCTGGCATCACGACGAAAAGCTTGCCTGTTAAATCTATGTATATTATCTAAATGTATTTTTAATTTGTTTAATATAGGGTGGCCATCAATTCCAGAAGAGGACTATTTTCGATTTCCTCAAAATCGGGGGATGGCCCCTTGACCCTCCTCCTCGGTGGCGTGGCCCATGACTTTAAGTGTGCATAAACCTGTACGTATTTGTATTTGTAAGCTTTAAAATCTGTTTGATTATATACAAATAAATAAATAAATATACATGAATAAAAATTAATATAGGTAGTCTCATATAGATTTAATAGTTATATTTTTTAATTGAGATATAATGCTTCAAACTTTAAACGAGCCAGAAACATCCACTAAACTCAGATAGAAGCTGAATTATGCTATTAAATTCGACGTACAAACGAAATTGTGGTTCTTATTTTACGTGAGTAGAAAATGATTGTTGAAAGTCTGATCTGACGCTCGCTTATATAAGATTTGTAAAATTATGCACAACAAAATGTAATACATTCGCTTAAAAAAATTTTTCTCCTTCGTTTAAAATTTATTAGGATGAATGATGTTGATAGCTCTATAAGACTATATCTGACACAATTTAGTCGGGAAAATTGCTACGTAACGTTTACATTTTTAATTATATTATTGAATTCGAAAATATGAGGTTTGATTTTCAACAAAATTACATTAAATAATTTTTTTCATTATTAAATATTTTAAGATTTTTTTTTCAATTATATGATATAAAAATGAACTAAATTAGTTTTTTTTTTAAACGCACTTAATAGTAATTAAACCAGGTTATATATTTCCAAAAAGGATATTAATTGATTCAATATTTTGTTATTGATATATATATATGGTGGCCCAGATGGTAGTGTGTCTGACTGCCGATCAGAAGGTAGCGGGTTCGAGCCCTGGCTCGGACCGAATTAA